>JAJPUD010000118.1:357994-371369 GCA_023553655.1 Myrmecobius fasciatus | reverse complement strand
TCTGATGGACATGGCTCTCTGCAATAAAGAATTGTCTCAAACCAGTTCCAGTTGTTCACTGAAGAAAACCATATACACCCAGAAAGAGGGACATGAAATATGGACCACAACGTAACATTTTCATGATCTCTATTGACATTTGCTTGCATTGTGTTGCCTTTCTCCGATTCTTTTTTTTCTTGTAGATAGGATTTTTCTCGCATAACTTCTCAAGCATTTCAACATTATTAACATGTAGTGGACTTCCTGCCATCTGGGGGAGGGGAGGGGACTGGGGGTAAAATTTGTATTGGAAAGCTTTGTAAAGATCAAGGTTGGGGAACTACCCATACATATGTTATACAAATAAAAAGCTTAAAAAAATAAAATAAATTATTATTATGGTGAAAAAAAATCTCTGGTTTGGGAGGCAGCCTGGTAGCTGGAGAACTTAATTTGGAGTCAGAGACCCTGAATTCTAATCCTTATTCTGCCATTTATATTGGTGTAAAGTTGGATAAGTAATGGCTTCTCTTAGTCTCAATTTCATCAACTACAAAATGATGGGCAGAACACTGAATGACTTCCAAGAGTTTTTCCAGCTCTAAGAATATGAAGCCATGAATACCCACAACCTGGTTGAGGCAGAGGTAATCATAGTGTCAATTGGATCTTCAGTATATGAATGTTTGCTTATACAAGTGCTTGTACTGAGAGGATAATGAGACCTCAAAATGTGTGCTTCAAAAATATGACATTCTAGTGTGTGCCCATGGTGTGTCTTTGTATTGGGGGATGATGGGTTGGATGTTGCCCTTCATTCTCAAAGAGAATCAAAATATATCACCATATTAGAATTGAGTTACAGTGTGTCTGACTGAGAGGATCAGACTAATATGGGCTCAGAATGCTTTGTCACAGATCATATACAAACAGTCCCTATGAACATTTGGGGTGCTTCTCTAACTTTGCAGATCTCACATTTCTTCTGAGCTAATTCAATTCTGCTTTGCTCATGGAGCACAGAACCTTCTCTGATGAGGGCACGCCATATTGGGCCGTCCTATGCCAATGTCTCCCATTTTGTGCAATCAATTCTAAAGTTCTTCAAAGACATCTTGAGAGTGTTCTACATGGAGACAGAAGAGTGATCTGCAATGATTGAGTGATGGGACAGGCTCATGACACTGGTGAGAAAGAGAATAACAACAATAGGGAATAGAAACTATTTTGTAGAAACAAAGAGAATTATAGAGAAAAGAAAGATGGAAAAACTTTAGGGGTACCTTGAATATAAGAGGACATGAATGCTACAGAAGATTCTACATCTAGGAGGAAATGACATAAAGAATGGCACACAGTTCACTGGAATTCAACAAATGTTTTTTTTTTTTTTTAAATTCATTTACTATGTATTGAGTACTGGATATACAAGAGGAAAAGAAAATAATCCCTACCTCAAGGAAATTATATTTTACTGAAAGAACATATGTATGTACATAGCAGAGAAGTGTAGCCAGAGGAATATGATGGGGGAGAGAGCAACATGCGAGTGCTTCTCACAATGCCTGGCACATAGTAGGTGCTTAACAAATGTTTTTTGACTGACTGATGGACTAAGGTACTTCCCATGTTATTAAACTTATACTCTTCTCTCTCATTAGAGAACATCTGTGACTAAAATCCCAATTAGTCCTCAAATACACCCACAATTGGATTCCATTTTGAAGATGGCTGGCAGTTGGCCCAGGAAAAGTTGACCCAGAAATTCTCCCACCTTCTCTAAGGACCAATTTCGTCATCTGGGAAAATGGGTAAAAAAATCATACCTTCTTTACAAGGGTGCTGAGAGAATCAAATAAGGAAAGAGAGAGAGAAACAGAGATAGAGATCGAGAAAGACAGAGACACTCAGACAAAAACAAAAAGAGAAACAGGGAGAGGAGTGAGAGACAGAGATAGAGGAAAGACAGACAGAAAGACTAACAGAGACAGACAGACAGAAACAGAGAAAGTCAGAGAGCAGAGAGAGACAGAGAGACAGAAACAGACATGAAACAGAGACAGAGAGAGGAAAGACAGACAGACAGACTGACAAAGAGAGACAGACAAAGACAAAGAATCAGAAAGAGAGAGAGAGAGAAAGAAAAAGAGAGAGGGAGATAAAGAGAGAGTGTGTGTGTACTATACAAAGTGTACACAAAGAAATGTATACAGAATATAGCAATAGGGTCTTGATTTCTACAATGTAGGTAACTCCCAGAATTCCTCTACTATTGCAGGTCAGCCTCTTCTCTGCAGCTGATAATTTCCGTAACTTGACTAGAACACAGAAGTCCTACTTGACTTGATGAGGACTTGACTAGAATCCTAAAGCCCTACTAAGTGTCAGAGGTAGGACCTGAAGTGAACATTTCTTAGATCCCAGGCCACCTCACTATTGACTACAATTCACAGTCTCTATACGAAACACAAAAATAAAATAAGTTTAGTAAGGAGGAATTGGCAGATTATTCCGTATGCCCTATTTGCCATTGAAGGGACTTAAAGCCCCCTCAAAGAAGGAATTTACTCTGTAATAATAATAACCAATTCTCATGACTCTCCATAATCAAAAGCACCATCAGCTTTCTTATTCTATGTGGCTTTGTTTTCCTGCTCTGAAGAACTCCAGGACAAAAACAGAAAACATGTACCTTGGATCATATTTGTCAAGTTATAACACAAACAAAATTAGCCTCGCCACTGTGATCTTTGGAGCATCTGGGGTTTGTTCCACTGAAAGATATAAATGCTTCTCTCCCCTCCTCCAACCCCAGTAACCGGGGGGCCTTCACTCCCGACTTGGTCTTCCTCCGGCCTCTGAAGAATGAACTCCAGAGAGCTGCTGCCAGCTCAGATTCATCTCAGCAGTCACAATATAATCAGAAAGACCCCCAAGCCAAAGCAAAAAGAAAAAAAGGTAAGGAAAATGATCCAAAAGCAGAAGAAAGTGTGTGAGACTCCCAAGATTCACATCAAGCCACATCTGACCATCTGGGAATTAAATGATGAGATACTTGGCTCCTTTAGACAGAACAAAAGAGTTCAGTGATGAAAGACTCAGGCAAAATTAGAAAGGAGTGATTTCCTCCTCAATCCCTAAAACAAGTAAATCTAGAAACTACAAACTTTAGTAATCAAACATCATGGGATCATAGTATCAAAGATTTAGAGCCAGAAATAACCTTAGAGGCTATAAAATCTAACCCTTTCATTTTTCAGATGAGAAGGGTGAGCCATACAGGTCAAAATAATTTGCTCAGGGGTCACTAGGTATTGTGGTATATATTTTCAACCTTTCTTCATTTCTAATCTGTAAGCCTTTCAACAAGCATATCCACAGTGTGCTAAGTAAAAAGGGAAAATATGGCCCCTGTACTCAGGGAAAACAACTATGTACATATAAATTATACATAATGTAAATGAGGTTTAAGTCAAGGAAATGGGGTGGCCCATTTGCTATACCCTTTGTGTATTTTCATTATAAGGAAAGTCCTTTGTAAACCTAGAAAGTTTGGACCAACCTTTGGTCTCTTGGTTCTGCCCCTGAAAGTTACAAATCCTCCATATGGATGGGTCTGGCAATATTTGACACACAGTTAAGTGCTAAAAAACTATCTTTTAATTGATTGATAGACTGGGCTATCATTGGGTTTGCCTGATTGATCATAGATATCTAACATCTGGGATATTGTCCTCACACTCCCCCACCCTCAAACTTCAGCCAATAGGAGGTTCAAGGTTCTTCTCAAGGTACAGCTCCTATGTCACCTCCAACAAGATTTTCCTGAACTTCCATTCCCGAGATATTAACTTCCCTCTATCCCAGTAACTACTTTTTTAATATATTTGGCATTGACTTTGCAAGATTTATGCTGCCTTTCCCCCACCTCTGCCATATCCAATCTTCTCCTTGAGCCGAGAGTCTATTTCATTTCTGTTATTTTTTATTTCCAGTTAACATTTGCAGAATTAAGGTATCATTATCCCCATTTTACAGCTGAAGAAACTGATTTCCCCAAAGTAAAATGCCTTCCCTGAGATCACATAGTGAGGAAGTATATGGCTTGGAACAGAAACAATAGGCAGCTATTTGGTGGTAAATGCTCTGTATATAACCTTATTCCTTGTTGTACTTTCTGCAAAGCCTTGCTAACACTGGTAAATGCCCAATGTCAATCTATTTAGGGATTTATAGGATTTTATTTCTGGGATTTTTGAATTTGTAAGATATATTTGAATTGATATGATTATTAAATCATTGATCAAGAGCTGAAACACGGATCTTAGAAGCTAATGATTCAATCCCCTCATTATGTAGCTGAGGAAATTGAAGATGTCCTAGTTTACATAAGAAATCGGTGTCAGAAGGGGGCTCTGAAACTCCATCCTCTGACCCCAGAGCCAATAGCCTTTCTCCTTTTCTATAATATGACCTTCAGACCTCTGAACCTCAATGATTCCCTTTTTCCAGAAAGGTGCATAAAGAGGAACCCTGTCGCATTTTACAGGCCCTTATCATCAACTCTCAACCTGTCATCTGAGCCAGTGAATGTCACACCTTCCCTTGACTTGCTCCCCAAACTTTGTCAGGAAGCTAAGTTTTCAAAGAGTCTTAATGAAAGTTTTGCTCTTGTCCTCATTGTACAGTCTTAGGCTTTTGACAAACAGTAAAAAAGAGTCTGAAATGATGCATAATGAATCTGTTCTCCTGACAAGGATTATAATGGGAATAGACACTGGCACCAAATTAATTCATTTTTGTGACAGCCAACGACAGCCACAGAACCCGCTAGGATTCACTCGGGCTCTGACTGGGAGGACTGAAGCAGAAATCAGTGGCTTCCAAGAAGGAATCTTGAGTAGGGAGTCACTTATTAAAGGGAAACACCTTTTTCTTTTCACTTGGAAAAAATCATGACCCTCCCTAAAGAAATACACAAGGATGATGTCTTCAACTGCTGTGCCAGTCACAAATCCCCTATCACATGATGGTAAGGAGGCAGAAGGGAGCTTAGAGATCATAAATTCCAACTTTCTCGGTGTACATTTGGGGAAACTGAGGCCCAGAGAGCTTGAATGACTTTCCCAGGATCCCAGAGGTGTCTGAAGCTGGATATGAATCTAGAGAGCCTGGAATTAGAATACTCATCTAGAACTCTTTCTACTATGCTTACTACATATACATATATAATATGTATGTATTACATATGTAATATATATATTATATATATATTATTATTACAGATGAGGAAACTTGGATTCAGGGAAATAAAGTGACTTGATGAAGGTCGCACACAAAAAGTAGAACAAAAATGTTTTGTTTTGTTTTGTTTTTTGGTAATGTAGTGACTGAAGCATCACAGACAAAAATTGTCAAGTGGGACTGATGTCCAAGTACAATTCAGATCTTGCTGACTCTAAGTTTAGGCCTCTTTGTATTACTCTATATACCTCTCCTGGGAGGTTCAAAAGAAGCTGTTTTTCTACTCCAACACAGATTGGAGAAAATGTTCCTGGCATTTGAGTTCAGGAGATATGAATTCACATTCTTCCTCAGACAAATAGATGCTGGCAAATTAATTAACCTTCTACAACATTGTTTTTCTAATCTGTGAAATGGGGATGAAGCACACTCTGCCTATTTCATGAGATTGTTATGAGGAAAGTCTTTTGTTGACTTTAAAAAAACTCCAGAAAAAAGAAATAGGAGCTATTGTTGTATAACACATGTAAAGCCCCAAATAGGTAGAAAGAGAACAGAACTCTTTTATTGTAGACTTTCCTAAGGTTTGATCCCCCAATGCTGTTCAGTCTCAAAAAATACATCCCTCTCTCAATTCCCATGGCCTCATCACTACTTTGTTAAGAAAGCTGAAACATTCTCCCCCCATTACAACTAGAAACTATATCTTTCATTATTTTCTTATCCTAAAATGTTGAAAGCAATTGATTTTCATGTGCTCCAACCCTTCCTTTCTGCCTTTTAGGGAATGTTGTGAGTGTGTCAGGCTTGTTATTTTTTGTGTCATTTTTTAGTCATGTCCAATTCTCCATCCATGATCCCATTTTGGGGTTTCTTGACAGAAATGTTGGAGCAATTTTCCATTCCCTTCTTCAATTCGTTTTACAAATGAGGAACTGAGGCAAATAATGAATTGCCCAGGGTCACTCAGCTAAAATGTGTCTCAAGATAGATTTGAACTCATGAAGAGAAATTTTACTGACTCCAGACCTCATGTTCTCCACTGTATTGCCCAGCTGTACCTATACTCTTTGCTTAAAAGAAAGATGGGCCAAAAGGTAGAGATCTGACTCGTACAACTATAGTATTAACCCAAGAGAGAGAGAGAGAGACGGGGGGGAGGGAGAGAAGAGAGATACAGATATGTTATTATATCTAGTAATACTGAAATACTGATATGTATATGTATATAAAGATATATAAATAGATAGGTAGATGATAAATAGAAGGATGGAGAGATATCTATATATAATCCCACCCCTACAACAATCCCCATAGATATGTATGTATATATCAAATGACTTCTGGATATAAGAAAAATGATCTTGGATCTTCAATAGGAAGAACACTTGTTCTATCCCATCATCAGATATTAGTGTCTGGGAAAGCTCTCATTGTCATACCCACCTCCATCATTGCTCTGACTACATGATAGTTTAGTGTAGTGGAGCTCTGGATTTTGAAGTTCTAGTCTTGAATTCTAGTCTATGTTCTTCCCTTTATTTCCTTTGTGAACTTATTTAGGTAACTTTCCTTCTATAAAGCTTTATTTCCTTTTCTTTTGGGGGGGGAGACAGGGTAAAGTGACTTGCCCACTGCCACACACCTAGTAAGTGTCTAAATCTGGATTTGAACTCAGGATTTAGGATCCGTAATCCACCTAGCTGTCACTTTTGTTTCCTTTTTCTGTAAAATGAGAGGATCGAACAAAAGCTCTTCTCTAGCTCTTAAGTTTGTTTTAGGACAGTATTATAGCCTTAAAAGTCCCATGGTAAGTCTGGTGTTCCCAGATTTTTACTTGATAGACTAAATTTTATTCCTACTAATCCTAACCAAATGGGATACAAGATGCTCTGTGTGTGAAAATTTAAAAACCTTATTTATACACTAGCTTTCATTATGTGCTTGTAGGCTCATTTCTTTCCAGCACCAATCTTCTGACAAAACTCAGCATAAACCAAGAAATAATAAATTAGGCTTCTTGAGAGCTTCAGGGTTTGGGATATTGATGATTCCAATGAATTCAAGAAAAAGCCTCAAGTCATAAAAAACTATTGTCAAAAACAGAAAATTACCTTATTAAATAAAGGTCAAGGAAAGAGGACTAGAAGATAATTTGCAAGTGCAAGAGAGATCTTTGCAAGTTCTGAGGGAAATAGTCATTACAAGTTAAAGGGAATCAGGAAAGACTTCTTTGAGGACCATGAAGGGCGAGTAAAGTTTAGACAGGCAAAGCAGAAGGAAAGGGCACTCCAGCCAGTGCCATATTTTAAGGGGAATGGAATGGTGCCATTTGGCAAATTTGGAGGGTTTTAGGAACAATGGGAGACACTAAGAAAAGTACTAGGGTTTAAGGTAAGAGCATCTGGGATTGAATCTTAATTGTAAGCCACTTACCTACGTGAATTTGGGGAAGATTTTGACTCTCCCATTTCTAATCTGGATAAATGAAGGGAATTTACTTTCTCTTCCTGGGCTTAACTTGACTGGTCTGTAAAATGAGAATGTTGTGGTATAATGGAAAGCTCACTGACTGAATATATACCTCTATATACCTCTCCTGGGAGGATTTAAATCTCATTTCTGCACACACTAGCTATGCATCTTTGATAAGTCACTTAGGCCTCCTTGGTCACCTTCCATAAAATAAAGAAGCTGGACTAGTTATATGTAATCTCTGCTAGCTCTAAATAATAGCCATCCTTTATGTGCAGCACTTTTAGGTTGGTAAAAAGCCCTTTATAAATAGTATTTCACTTTACCTTCACCACAACCTAAAAGGTAGATTTTACCTTTAATACCTGTTACACCTATTATACCCATTTGGAAGGTGAAGAAACCAAGGCAGACAGAGTTTAAGTGACTTGACCAGGATCAAAACAGGTAGCAAAGGTTGCTAGATGGTGTACTAAGAATATTGGGCCTGAAGTCATGCGTTCAGATGTAGTCTCAGATATTTATTAGCTGTGTGACACTAGAAAAGTCATTTAAGTTCTTTGCCTCAGTTTTCTTAATTCAAAAATCATGCTAATAATATATTATTTGGAAAGCATTTATCATAGTGCCTGGAAGATAGTAGGCACTGAATGTTTATTAATATTTATTAAATTATATTTATTCCTTTCCTTACTCAGGTTAAACAATTGGTAAGTATCTAGGCAGGTTTTGAATTAAGGTCTTTCTGACTCCAGGACCAGCAGTCTCTCTGCTATACCACCCAGCTGCCTTGTGTCCTAAGGCTAATTCATCACTAAAGTCCATTCCAAATCTTAAAAGTCTTTCATTAAATCTGAGTGCTGGATAGAGAAAAATTGAAATCACACCTAGAGTTCTGTACATTCTGAAGCATCACAAAAAATTAAAGTGACAAATATAAACAAATTCTCATAGACCCAAGACTATTAGAACTAGAAGAGGCCTTAAAATACTGAACATAGCATGGAAGCAATCTGATAATATAGAAGTAAATATTCTCTCTTTCTCTAATATGTATATATATATGATATATATCCTATATATAGAGAATATACACATATTCTATATATATTATATACATACATATATATGTATATGCATATATTCTATATTT
The DNA here is from genome assembly GCA_023553655.1 of Myrmecobius fasciatus. Taxonomy (NCBI): domain Eukaryota; kingdom Metazoa; phylum Chordata; class Mammalia; order Dasyuromorphia; family Myrmecobiidae; genus Myrmecobius; species Myrmecobius fasciatus. Next base: position 362,515 of record JAJPUD010000118.1, on the reverse strand, counting down.
ATATTATATATACATATATATTAGAGAGAGAGAAAATATATAATATAGAATTTTAGATAAGGATGGAACCTTAGAATAGAAAATGAAAGGGTTGAAAAGGACTTCAAAACATGGGAGGCAGAACTAGAAAAGACTTTAAATAGTATTTTTTTAATTACATGTAAAGACAATTTTTTACATTCATTTTTGTAAATGTTGAGGGGCAGCTAGGTGGTGCAATGGATAGAGCACCAGCCCTGAAGTCAGGAGGATCTGAGTTCAAATCTGGTCTCAGACACTTACCACTTCCTAGCTGTGTGACCCTGGGCAAGTCACTTAACCCCAATTGCCTCAGGGGAAAAATGTTGAGTTCCAAATTTTCTCCCTTCTTTATTCCTATGTCCACTGCCTAAGATAGTAAACAATTTAATATACTATATAAATGCAATCATGTAAAACATATTTAGTTGGACGGTGAAAAAAGAAATAGACCCAAAGGGGAAAAACATGAAAAAATAAAGTGAAAATTATAAGCTAAAAGAAAAAGAAGATGAAATATGGAATTCCAAGAAAGGAGCCTTCAAAGAGAGCATCAAATTGGAGAGTATGAAGGACTCTTAGCACATAGAATGGCATAACATAGAGACCCCAAACTAGAGAACATAAATCTCCCATCTTACAGACTCTCTAACTTGAAGGACTCTAAACACAGTTTCAAGTTCTCTTTGTGTTTTGAGGATTGGCTTTGAACTGGAATAAATATTAGGAAATAGAAGAAAGAATACAGGAAGGACTCTAGAACTTAAAACCTAGAGGTAGGGTTTAAGGAGATCCTGGTGTATTGACTACAGATTGTGAAACCTAAGATGAACCTTCTGCAGACTTTCCATTTTATTGGTGGTGAACCCCAGTCTTAGATAAAAGAAATTACTTGCTCAAGTTCATGAAATGTCAGGAAAGGACTAGAAATCAGTTCTGCTGGTTTACAAAAGCACTTTTTTTCACTGATAGACCATGGCTAGATCTAGAAAGAACTAATGCTTATCCATGAACATGAATCCTGCACACCCCTAATATAGGAGCTTAGACAAGCAATTCACAGGAATAGAGATACAGAGATGAATTGGAGCCAATGACATCCCAAGGAGATTTCCATATCCCCAGAAATGGATGAACCTTTAAAATAACGGAGAGCATATTTACCCTGCTGTTCAAAGAGATTGCCACAGCAGTTTGTGATATTACAATATTTATAAATATATTTTCATTCTGGCCCACCTCTATCAAAAGTCACAATGCAATGTCTAATCACCGTTTTCCCTAACATTTGAAAGGCAATTATAAGACTGTATTAACATTCATCTTACAGGCTGCCTTAAAGGGCTCAATTGTTTAGCAAGGCTGTTGAATCATTAAGGAAGGTATCGCCTGAGATCACAACCAGCGTGGAGCTATATTTGGCTTCCCATTTGGCTTTGAGTTATCTAAAACATTCACTTGGAGTCAGATTCAAGATTATTTCATTGTGGTAGAAAAGGCAGGTAAAGTATGAGCTGAGTTGTCAGTATGCCCGGGAGAGAATTCGGTCTAATCATCCACATCAAAAGCCAATCCTCAAAGCACAAACAGAACTTGAAACTGTGTTTGGCATCTTTCAACCTCGAGGGTCTGTGAGATGGGAAATTGAGAGGGAAAATGTTCCCCATCTTCCCACTTACATTTATTTGCACAGGCTTTCCCTCTATCCCCCAACCTTGCCCGGGATGTTATTCATCTTCACATCAATGTCTTGGAATCTCTAACTCCATTCAAAAATCAGTTTAATATTTGACAAAATCCAACACCCATTCCAATTAAAAACACTAGAAAGTAGAAGAATAAATAAAGTTTTTCTTAAAATGATCAGGACCATCAGCAAGCATCACATGTAATGGGGATAAATTAGAACCATTCCCAATAAAATCAGGGGTGAAACAATGGCTATCACCATTACTATTATATTTAGAAATGTTAGTTTTTCCAATAAGAGAAGCAAAAATCAGTTTGTGTTAACTCTAACCCTAGACCTTTAATGAGTTCCCCAAATGTTAGTGCTCCTATCCCACAAAAATTATTTTATATATCTTTGGTCTATGTTGGGCATTTGTGTATCTGTATATGTATTGTTCTTGCCCCCACCCTTCTAAGAAAATATAAACTTACTGCAGGCAAAACTCTTTGCTTTTGCTTTTGTATCTCCAATGTTTAGTACACTTTTGCCCCATGCTATATGCTTAAAAATGCTTGTTGAGTCCATTCAAAATGTATTTTCAAAGTCATAGTCACCCTTTCATTTCTTAAAGATATTTTTGTTTCTAATATCAAAGTTGTGTAACTGAACTCTGGTCACAATGAAGGACAACATAGTCCGGTGATTAAATTATCGAACCAAGCTGAATTATGGGTATGTGTCTATCATTCCTGGCTTACATAAAGTCAAGAAGCATTTATTTCTGCTATAATCCTGTGCTAAGAGCTGGGGATATAAAGACAGGCAAAGATATCCCCTGTCTTCAAGGAGTTCTTATTCTAAAGAGAGAAAAAAAAACATATTTAAACTCAATAGGTAAGAAATACACAAACATACACACACACGCTTTATTGTTCAGCCCTTTTTCAGTTATGTTCAATTCTTCATGACTCTATTGGATATTTTCTTGGCAAAGACACTGAAGTGGCTTGCCATTTCTTTCTCTGGCTCATTTTGCAGATGAAAAAACTGAGGCAGATAAAATTAAGTGACTTTCTCAAGGACACATGGCTAACAATTGTTTGAGGCCAGATTTGAACTCATGGAGATGAGTCTTCCTGACTCCAGGCCTGGTGTTCTATAGACTGCATATATGCACACATATATGTACGTGTGTATGACCAAACCCATCTTTTCTTTATGCCATATAAGCCTTTGATGATATTCTTCATCCTTCTTCTTCTTCTCCAACATTACTTATTGTTTTCCTTCCCATTACTTTCTATGTAATGTTCATTTTTCACCTTTTGGAAGTAGCCATGTTCCATGTCATCAAACAGCAATGTACACACACACACACACACACACACACACACACAGACATACACACACACACACACACACACATATATATATATATATATATATATATATATATATATATATATGTCTGTGTGTCTGTTTCTGTGTCTATGTGTGTATATATACATATACATGTATATATATATATGTAAGTATATGTATGTAGATATACATTATATATACAAACATACATGTATATATGCATACATTACACATACATGCATACATTATATGTATGTATGTGTATATGTTTGTCACATACATATACAGGATGTATATACAATTTGTATATATATACAATGTATGGGTATATATAATACACACACACACACATTTCTCCTGACTCTATCTTCCTTCTGTCAATTCATATGAATATTCCCAAGTTTCTCTGGTTTTAACATATCAACATGGCAGGTATTTTCATATATCAATCCATATAAGTTTATTAAGTGTCACTATGTCTGAGTCATTATGCTAGGTACCAGATATACAAAGCAAAAGTGATTTGAAGAATTTTCCATTTGGTTATTGATAGGTCCTAAGTCATCTTGTGAAAAGTGCATCTTCCTTTGCTTTGTCCGTTTATCTATTGATGGGTGTGTCATGGCACTTTTTTGCATTGTTCTCATACAGTTTATCAAGACTGAGATATCTATACATATAATTACTTGTGTATGTGTTATATCATTCTACTAGAACTATGAACTTCAAACAAGCCCTGAGTCTTATTTCATCATGCTACCTCAGTTTTTCAGGCCTTAGCAAAGTATTCTATATGTATTTCAATATTTAAGAGAAATATCACTTCATCAGATAGGCAAAGCAATTATTAAACTACTACATGCCAGGCCATATACTTAGTACTAAAATACAAACAAATAAGATCATCCCTGCCTTCAAGGAGCTTCCATTCTAATGGGAGAAAACAACACATAGAAGAGTTCTGGAAAGCATGAGAGTGGAGTTCAAGTGTGGCAGCCTGGTAATGAGCCAGTCAAGAAATAGCATGGAGTCCTGAGCCCTGCCAAGATCAAACAAAAGCTCACTTCAAGCTGAGGGACACAGGGGCAGAGTTTAAGGTTCTTTTGGAAGGGAGATGAGGGTGATGGACAGAGAACAGATAATATATGAAGGAAACAGCCACTGTGTGAGCTTTCTACCCAGTCAGTTCACAGCCTCATTACAGAATAATAGTTTCAATTTAATTTAAATTCAGCACAGATTATTGAGTATCTACTATGTACAAACACTATGATAGAAACTGGGGATATACTAGCAAAAGGATGCACTCCTCCCCTCCCCAAGAGATATAAATTTTATTCAGAGGATACATTTATGGAGATTAGTCAATATGAGAGACAAAGAGAAAGAGAAAAAATGGAAGTAGGGAAGAAAGGAAAAAGGGAGTGAGAGAGAGAGAGAGAGAGAGAGAGAGAGAGAGAGAGAGAGAG
>JAJPUD010000118.1:345229-357984 GCA_023553655.1 Myrmecobius fasciatus | reverse complement strand
GAGAGAGAGAGAGAGAGAGAGAGAGAGAGAGAGAGAGAGAGAGGAGAGAGAAGAAAATATGAGAGGAAAGCAGAGCAAAGCAAGCAAAGGAGAAGCTGAGTTGTGATATCCTGTAGACACAATAGGGAGACACAACAATGAGGATGGGTGTGACATAGTCAAACCAGAATAGATGACCTTTGAGACTTGATGTGGCCAGAAAAGCCTGAGACCAACCAGGTAAAAGGCTTCTCAGAATTTAACTCAGCTTGTCCTTCAATTATAGATTCCCCTACTGAGCCCAGACTGGAAACTCATCCATGATCCAAGTCTCCCTCCACACCATGAAGCAACAGAGGAGGACATTCCTAGACTCTTGACATTTGTTTTGTCATTGTTCCATCCTTTCAGTCATATATGACTCTTTGTGACCTCATTTGAGGTTTTCTGGTCAGAGATACTAGAGTGGTTTTGCCATTTCCATTTCTAGTTCATTTTACAGATAGAGAAACTGAGGCAAATGGGGTCACACACATCACACACAAATAATAAGTGTCTCAGGTCACATTTGAAGTCAGGTTTTTCAGAACCCAAGGCCAGCCTCCTATCCACTGAACTATCTAGTAGATACTTAACAAATTCTTGTTGAATTGAATTAGATTCAATAGCACAATACATTCCATAATACAGTATTTCCCCTAGAAAATGCTTCCCTTTCTCCTTTGTGGTTAATTTGCAGTTGGTTTTACACAGTACGGACAGGTAGGTAGTGCTTAAAATCTGCAAAATAAATTTACTTACATTATATCTTGACTGAACCCTGCAACCCCTTAAGATAAGTACTAAAGGTATCATCATGACCATTTTACAGATGAGGAAGTTGAGGCATGGAGGACTGAAGTGACTTGCCCATGAGTTAGGAGTGGGATTGGAGCTCTTGTCAGTTTCTAAGTCCCTATCACTCATTCTGCCTATTATTCTGCAAAGCCAGTACAGGCTCTACAGGTGCTCAATAAAAGTCAAATTCTAACAAAAATCCTGAATTTAAGCCATAGCTGCCACCCTGGTTGACAGGTCTACTCTATTCAGGAGTAGCCAAGTTTTGTGTTGTGTCTCATTAGCTCCTTTGAAATGTACATCTCTTCTGTTACAAGATGAACAATCCAAGAATGGAATTGTCTTGAGCATCCGAAAATGGACTGATGGTTGCTTGATCTTGTTTCCTTCCTGAGTTGACACTCTACAAATTTGTGATTTATGTATTTTTCTTTTTCTTAATTTTCAGGGTCATATTTTCCCCCACAAATACTTGTTTGAGTTGAATCAGCTCAGTGTGAGTGAGAGGAAGATGTGGGGGAGAGGAGGGGAAGGAAGAGAGAGCTTCATATATTCCTGTAAGGAAAAAGAGAATAGATGGAGATGAGGAAGCTGATCTGCATCCAGACATAATCTCCAAGACCTACTGTTTGTGATCCCCAAGGCTCAGATAATGGAATGGGAGCAAACATTCTATGTGCCCTATGTTCAATTCAGTAACAGAGGTCCTTTTCACCCAGGGCCAGTTTTTGATTAGTCAGATTTGGGGAAATCAAATTCAAACTCAGGGAGAAAACTGAAGCAACCCCTCAAGGGTATTTTCAAAGTTCCTTAAGTCCCTTTTTCCCCACATTACTTAATTTATCTTTACTATTTTTCCCAACAGAAAAAAACCTCTGGCTTTCTTGTTAGCTTTTTTGTTTTTATTTTGTTTTTTCCTCTGTGCAAAATGATTCTTCTTGTCATGAAAATTGCCTGGGGAAAATTCACAAAATAATTCCATGTTCAAAAAGAATTTCTTATTTTTCAGGTGATAGAAACAATGACTTTCCTGTGTCTTATCAATCCTGGAAAAAGACTCTGGAAATTCTAAATCTTGCATGTCAACTCAAGACTGTCCAAAACATTCTAATGCAAAATGTGAGCTGCTGAAGGACAGGGACTGTTCTATTTGCATCTTTGAATCCTTATTGCCTGAGGAGAGTGCTTGACATACAGCAGGCACTCAGTAAAGAATGGTTCTGGCCTGGGCTCTTAATGTCATTTCATTACCAACTGCCACGCAATCCAGTCCCTCATCCAAGCCCAGAACCAGAAACCCCACCCATCTACCCAGATTCTGCCCTGATTAAGATTTACTTTGATTCTTACTCTATCTAAACTAGAGTTCTAGCCAAACTTTACTCTCTGTGCTTCATCTCACCCTTCTTCCCAGTTTTCTAGGTCTGAGAGAATGATCAAAACAACTCTTATCCTTTCTCTGAAAAGGGTATATCAATTACTGTCTGTGCCTCCACTTACCATCCCAGTAAGTTTCCTGAACTCTGACCACTGGTCACTTATATATTTTCTTTTCCCCATTAGAAAGTAAGCTCCTGGAAGGAAAGTTAAGTTCCTTGAGAAAATATTTTCCTTTTGTATTTGTATTTTCAGTTCTTAGCACAGTTCCTGGCACATGAGTTTAAATGCTTTTTCATTGATTGTTGATTGATTAATGGACATGCAAGAAAGGGAGGTGGGGAGAATATGACTTGATCTTTCCAATCCTAAGGAAAGATCTGTGATGATCTTTGAAACACACTGAGCCCTATTTGCCCCCATGAACATCAAGAAGAGAAGCAAGAAGGGAGATGGGTAGAAAGGTATTCCTCAAAGACTTCCCGTGCCCCCAACTGAGCAGTTCTGACTTTAAAAAAAAGACAGGGGGGCAAGCTCTGCTTCTGGGCAGTGCTGGTGTGAGGGAGTCTATGGGATGCCACCAGAGAAGTTTTGCTGCTCTTTGGATTTCCTGCTTTAGAAGAAGTAAGCCCCCATAGACACTGTTGAAAAAGAGCTGCTATTTCACAGCACCGAAGGCAGCAGGGGACTCGTGCAGGGACATTTCAAGGCTTCAGCAACAGAAACAGGAGGAGCAGTGATCTCTCACACTTTCAAGTTCATCAAGGGAACATTACAGAGAGCACCAAGTCGTCAGCACTCAGCAGTCTAGAATCCCATTGCAAAGGCTGCATCTCATGCCGAGTGGTTTTGCTTTAGTGTTGGCTTGGGGAAATCCTCCCACAATTCAGCCCAAGATCTAACTGTTCCTAGTCAGAGGATCAGGGGACTTTGGAGTTAGAAAGCACTTTAAAGAACATGGGATCAAAGATTGAGAGCTAGAAGAGATCCCAGAGGCTATCTGATCCAACCCTCTCATTTTACCGATAAGAAAACTGAGTGAAAAGAGAGGATGGTGATTTGTCCCAAGCCCAGAGTTTTCAAATCCATATCCTGTGATTACACAGGAACCAAGGGCAGCAAAGTAGAATGAGAGATGGAGTGCTGGGTCCAGAGTCAGGAAGACTTATCTTCTTGATTTCACATCTGGCCTCAGACACTTACTAGCTGTGTGACCCTGCACAAGTCACTTAGTCCTGTTTGCTCCAGTCTCCTAAACTGGAAAAGGAAATGGCAAACCACTCTGGTCTCTCTGCCAAGAAAATCCCAAATGGGATCATGAAAGCCAGACAAGACTGATATAACCAAACACAAACAATTCTTCATAGTAATTTAATGTATCGGTAACAAAGTGGATACTCCATTCATTGAAGCAGATTATGACTTCTCCATGAGTTACTTTGATAAAAAAAAATTCAATGTCTGCTCTCCCACCTCTCAGTGACTACTGTAACTCAGAATTACACAGCTACTAAGTATCTGAAATACAATTCAGTCTTTGGTTTTCCTCTCTCCAGTTCCATCACTCTATCCACTGAATGATCAAATGACCTGACCTAAAATCCCTGGGACTCAGTTTCCTCATCTGTAAAATGAGGAGCTTGAACTGGATGACCTGAGATACTTTCCAATTCTAGATCTATTTTTCTAGTAGTGTGTGTGCATACATGCTCATGCGCATGATATGGATAAATGAGATCAGGTTGGCGAAAGGAAGGAGAGGTAAATATAAAAATCCTCTTGTTTTTTTCTGAAGAAAATGTAAATTAGGGGCAGCTAAGTAGTATAATAGATAGAGCATCAGGCCTGAAGTCAGGAGGACCTGAGTTCAAATCTGGACTCAGACACTTAACACTTCCTAGCTGTGTGACCTGGGCAAGTCACTTAAACCCAACTGCCTCAGCAAAAAGAAAAAAGAAAATATAAATTAGTTCCCCATTTATGATTTCACCAATGTCCATTGATAGCCTTCGTTTATGTCTCCTTATGGGTGTGCATATAATCCTGCATTTTTTAGCAGGCTAGTTGAAAAGTTGGAAAGACTTCAAAGAGAGGGATGGGAATGGAGCTTGTGTGAGAATCTGATTCTACTTAACTACATTTAACAAGGAGAAGCTAGACAATGGGAACTATTTTTTTTGGTCAATAACTCATGTAAAAGAGTCTCCTTAGTCATGAAGGGGTCATGATTTTTATCAGCAAAGACATCATCCACCCTATTACTATTCCATGAAGTAACTGTGAAAAGTTAATTCCTGTGTAGTCAAAGGATCTAGGTTCAATACCTACTTTTTGTATTTACTATCTTGTGATCAGAGCAAGTTAAAAGTCTCCTCTCCATCTCAATTTCTTTATCCAGAAAATGAGAAGATTGAACTTAATGAACTTTACAGGTTCTTCGAGCTGTAAATCTATAGTACTCTGGAATGCCTTCGTCAAGGTCACATGGAAGTAAGTGGTAAAATCAGAATTTTAACTCAGGTGCGAAAGTTCATTCAAATGTGCTGCCCACTCAGCCAAAACAACTATATAGCATGATTACCCATAAAGATTTGCTGCGGTCATGCTTCCATTAGAAAGAAAATAAGCATTTATCATCTGTCATACTTTTGTATTTGTAAAGGCTAAATGCTTTCACAAATATTATTTCATTTGATCCTAACAACTTTATGTGTTTGGTACTATCATTATCCCTATTTTACAGTTGAAGAAACTGAGGCTAAGAAAAGTTGTGTCTTGCCAAAGGTGCCACTGTCACTAAGTGTCTTAAACCAGTAGGTCTTCCTGACTCTAGGCCCAGAGCTCTATTCAGCATATCACTTAGCAGTCTCCAGAAATAGTCATTTTTTTACATTTGAGATATCACTATACACGTCTCAGATTGGATAAAATGACAGGAAAAGATAATGATGAATGTTGGAGAGGATGTGGGAAAAATTGGGACACTGGCACATTGTTGGTGGAATTGTGAAGGGATCCAACCATTCTGGAGAGCAATTTGGAACTATGCCCAAAGTTATCAAACTGTGTGTACCTTTTGATCCAGCACTTTTTCTGTTGGGCTGGTATCTCAAAGAGATCTTAAAGGAGGGAAAGGGACCCACATATACACAAATGTTTGTGGCAGCCCTTTTTATAGTGGCAAGGAACTGGAAACTGAGTGGATGCCCATCAGTTGAAGAATGGCTGAATAAATTATGGTATATGATTGTCATGGAATATTATTGTTCTGTAAGAAACAATCAGCAGGATGATTTCAGAGAGGCCTGGAGAGACTTGCATGAACTGATGCTGAGTGAAATGAGCAGAACCAGGAGATCATTGTACATGGCAATAACAAGACTGTATGATGAAAAATTCTGATGGACATGACTCTTTTCAACAATGAGATGATTCAGACCAGTTCTAATAATTTTGTGATGAAGACAGCCATCTACATTCAGAGAGAGGACTGCAAGAACTGAGTATGGTTCATAATATAGCATTTTTACTCTTTTTATTCTTGTTTGCTTGCATTTTATTTTCTTTCTCACTTTTTTTCCTTTTTGATCTAATTTTTCTTGTACAATAAGATAAATGTATAAATATGTATGCATATATTGGATTTAATATAAATTTCTACCATTTTTTACATAACATAAATATCTTTACTTGCCATCTAGGGAAAAGGGTGGGAGAAGAGGAGGGAACTGGAACACAAGGTTTTGCAAGGGTTAATGTTGAAAAATTATCCTTGCATATGTTTTGAAAATAGAAAGCTTTAATAAAAAAAAAGAAATATTCATTTTCATCAAAGCGAGCCAATACCATAGAAAGAGAGAGGAAAATCACAAAAGATGAGAAGAATTCAGAGAAAAATCTCTGGTGGGTTGGTCAAATACCCTGTAGAGGATTTTCAGAAAATCATGGGCAAAAAAAGGCCCTGGAAGAAATGGCAGGGGGGATTGGCACCTACATTTATAGATGGAATACCTGACCAATCTAAGTAAAAGATCATTTCCACGATACTTCCAACTTCTTCAAGAAGGAAAGTTTCATACAAAAGAGAAGGGGCTTGGGGCAGGGAGCCCAATCCTAATAGACTTGTCTAGCTACAAAACTGAAAGCATGACTAACTAATGGAGAGACTCCGTTGATTTAGGATAATGCCAACAGTGAAAATGCAACAGTAAATTAGTCTTTTTCCAACCTGCTCTCTAAGGCCCAAATTACTGTTTTACTGTCTGCATTCCTAATGATGGTTGATACATCCCCTGGAAAAGGAATCCCATATCTTCTTGATCTTAATTTAGCCCTGAAGCTGGGTTACTACTGTAGCCAGCAGATACCAGGGCCAAGGAGAAAGAAAAAAGAAGGGGAAAGATAGAAAAGGTATCATCCACATCTTTAGAAAAGCTATAAATATATGAAGAGGCATAAGGTGAGCAGAAGCAGGCTCTAACACATCTGAAACCAGGAGGGGCAAATGAGAGGGTGAATAAAAGATGGAGCCAAAGAAGTGTGTGATAGGCCAGTCACTTATTAAGTGCAAGGGATGATCAATGGGCAGTCTGCCAATACCACTGGCACATTCAAGTGTGGAAGGCTCCCCAAATGAGGTGTGCCCCCCTCCTCTTCGTGAACTAATAGAAAGATGTGGAAAACAGTACAAAATGAGAAAACACAGATGGGTTTTCATCTATATAACTGGATGGAACGTCCACATTGATAAACTCACAAATCCATTTTGCGTTGGCTTGAATAAGCATAAAGATTGGATCTTTGATATCACTGCCCTGGAGAATCCCCCTCCCAAGACACACACACACACACACACACACACACACACATACACACACACACACACTCACTAGTATTTCTTAACATATCTCTTCCTGGGATGTATACTATAAACAGTCATGGAGTGAGTGACTGTGGTTACGGGTGTGAGTCTGAGAATCAACTGCCATTTTCTTGCTATTTCTGTGATAACTGACAAAATCTAAATCATCTTTTGCATTGTAAGCAGCTGGGTGACTCAATAAAGGCACAGTTGAACTTAAAGTCCAACTGTGTTCAAATCGTGCTTCAGCCATTTACTAGTTGTTTGACTCTGGTTATTAATCTCTTATTATTAAATGAGATTACTCTCTCATTCTCAGATTCCTCATCTGTAAAATGGGCATAATAATAGCACAAGTTTGTTGTGAAATTTAAGTGAGATAATAAATATAAAACAGAATACCATACAAATGTTATTTATTATTGTTATTATTTTATGTATATATGCATACATATACATATAAAAATGAAAGGGAACTTAGTTCGACCATAAATTTCAGAAAGGAAATTGAATTCCCCAAAAAAATAAAATGTCTTGTACAAGATTTCCCAGAGCAAGGTTCAAACCAACTTTTGCAACCCATTTGTCTTTTTATCACAATACATTGTCTCTAATAGGTTAAGCCTAGATATTTACATGACTTTAAAAAAAAGGTGGTAAATATGATTGTTGCTAGTAATCTTTATTTTGCTGCTTCCTATCATCAAATGCATCAATGCTGAGGACCACAGAAAGGGCTCTAGAGCAAGAAATGTAGACAAATTAGAAACAATAAATGCTTTCAGGGCACAGTAAATTTAAGACTCAGATGCTTGACTTTTGACCTACTACTAATATGAAACCTTCAGAAGCAGCTCTAAGTACAATATCAAAAGACATATCTTTGAATCCGAACCATGTGATTTGTCAAATCATTTAATCTTTCAGAGCCTCAGTGAGCTTGATCTATAAAATGGGGACAATGATGATGATGATGATGTTGATGATGACAATGACAATAATGATGGTGGTGATGGTGATGGTGATGGTGATATCTGTAGTTTCAATTTCAGAAGGCTTTTGTAATACTCAAATGAGATCATAAATACAGAGGGACTGAACTTGTGATTTCATTGGTATAAGGAACTCATAGATGAGAAAATTTAGGTTAGCATTTCCTGTAGGACTTCTAATCCCAGAAAACTATCTAAAGCAGTGAAAGATTATTTTCCCAAAGTCAGCAAGCTAGTAAAGGTCAGAGGAATGATTCAAATCTAGATCTCACTGACTCTGAAGGCATCTCTCAATCAACTAGATCACATCTAGGATATTTATAAGCATTGTACAAATGTGATACCAGATAGCATCATTATTGCTACTAGTTATTTTACTCTCATTTTTATATTCAATGGAGCTCATATACAACTGGTCATAGAACAAGTCACTATCTATTACAAGTCTACTACTACTACTACTGCTACTGCTACTGCTGTTATTGCACTTTCTACTTAGATCTGGAGAATCATTGTGGCATGGGAGCTAGAAAAGCCAGCCATGGGAACAGAAGTCCAAGAAGATCTGGATTCAAGTTCTACTTCTGACATATCCTGAACCCATTACTCTAGGAAAGTCAAATGTTCAGTGCCCTCAAGCAGGTCTCTAACATTATCAGTTACACAGCAAGTACTTATCAGCATTGGTTAAAGGGGCTTCTTCATTACCCTTTGCCAATGAAATTACAAGTCCAGTACAAAAAAAAAAAAGATGATGCTATTATGTTACTTTTCCTTGGTTGGCACTGTCTTTTTCTTCTGTAAAAGGGACATTCTGCTATTTCTCTTTCTCCCCTGCAAAACAGGTTAATGCCTATTGACTCATTTTTCAGTCATGTCTGACTCTTTAAGACTGCGTTTGCCATTTTCTTCTGTACCTCATTTTACATATAAGGAAACTGAGGCAAACAGGGTTAAGTGACTTGCTCAGTGTTACATAGCTTGTAAGTAAGTGTCTGCAACCAGATTTAAATGCAAGTCTTCTTGATTCCAAGTCCAGTATGTTTGCCATGGGGGCACCTAAATGCCTAGAAGGTATATTTGAGATTTAATCTCCAGTCCAATGTATAGAAGAATAAATTGATACAAATTTCTCTGTCTCTGTCTCTGTGTGTGTCTTTGTCTTTCTCTATGTCTCTGTCTCTCTCTATTTCTCTCTATCTCTCTGTCTTTCTCTTTGTCTCTTTCTGTATCTTTTTCTGTCATCTGTATATCTCTGTCTCTCTATCTTTGTCTCTGTCTCTCTATATCTCTGCCTCTGTTTCTCTCTGTGTCTTTTTGTCTCTCTGTCTGTCTCTGTCTCTCTGTCTCTGTTTCTCTCCCTGTCTTTGTCTCAGGCTCTGTCTTCCCCTCTTCCCCCGCTCTCTCTCTCTTTCTTTTTTCCTCTTTCTTTGCCTTCTCCCCCCCAGGAAGGCTTAAGCTCAATGGTCCTCAGGCCACAACAAGAGGAAAAAGTTCATCTTGGTCTTGCGAGATGCTGCTCTCAAGATGTGCAGTATTGTTACCCTAAGTTCGCTGGGATTTCTCAGACATCTTCCCTTGCTATGTCACAATAGTTCAAAGATAAAGGTATTTCGGGTATTTCCTAGATAGATATGGCCCCCCCTTCAGTTAATTCTCAATGATTTCCAATTCCTGAGGTCACCAATAAAAAGGCACCAATCAATAAAGAAGGTTTCTAGCCCAGGCGATTCCAGGCATATTATAAAAGTGAGGGTTCCCAAAAAAGGGAAAATCCAAGAGACAAAGTCTTCCTAGCACAGGGATATAGTGTAGCTAAGGCACAGATAGCTTATAGAACAAACCGAGACTACTCCCTTTAAAAAATACAAGTTTTACTGAATACACAATACCGGATAACCTCTCATAGCCAGTATACAATGGAACATAACTAAGTGTCGCATGGGAGAGAGAAGAATGAGAGGTTGCAATCTTTATCCCTGGGGAGTACATCCACTCTGCTAAAAATCCATCAATCTTCTAATTAATTATTAGTGGATTAATTAATTTAATGAATTATTAATTGAATTAAAAGACAGATTGTAAGGAAGCCCTATCACAAAGTATGGCCTTTCTTTGGCTAACATAAATGGTATAATCTCAGGCCCTAGCCTTACTTCTTAAGCTTTCTTATTTACCTAGAACAAGACTGGAACAAGTAATATTTAGCAAACCTTCCAATATTCTCCAACCCACCACTCACAATAAAACTATTTTTAAATATCCTTTTATAAAATCCACATAAAAATCTCACACGAGTGATATAGGTTGGAGCTTCTTAAACTTTTTCCACTCATGATTTCTTTTCATCTGAAAAATTTGTATGCAACCCCAGTTATATAGGTATATTAAACAGACAAATAGATCAAACATTTACTGATAATAAGTCCTAAGTTTATCTTCCACATTCAGTTACGAGACCTCATCAGGGGTCACAAACCACAGTTTAAGAAGCTGGAAAGGAGTAATCATTTTCGCATTCCCTTAGGTACTGTGGCATATTGTCATAGAAAGGGAATAAAGAAGAAGGGAGAGAAGAGATCCCTGAGTCGGTAGTTTGATGATTTGGAGAACAATAACAGAATGTCCTGACTGCAATCCTTTTCCCAAAACTAGAATATTTTCCAGACCAACCACAACATTGGCAAAGAGAATTTTTCATTCTGTGTTTTGAAGCGGTCTTCTGCTCTTGGTGAGTAGCCTCAGGGGGGGCTTACACATAAGCTCTGGTGAATCCAATTGGAAAATAGCCAGGCCAAAATTGGACTATAAAGCAAACTTAGTGCCCACCAGCAAGACTACAAATGAATATTAAACTCTGCTGCTCCCCTTCAATGCCCTTCAAGTGAATTAGGAGAAGAAGCGTGCCTGAGCTGGTTCTACATGTAAATTGTGTTTCTGCAGACAGGCAGGATTGAATGCTAATAAGTCTCCTAGTTCTGTGAACTTAGGTTTAAATTGGGAAGAATGGGACTGTCTCTTAAAAAGGACTAAGAGGATATACCAGATCCTTTAAAATGCAAACTTATAAATGGTCTTCATCCTTTAGAATCAAAGGATCATAGGGTCACATATTTAAAGATGAAAGGGATTTCTGAGGTCATGTAATCTAACCCCTCATGTCACAGAAAAGGAAACTGAGACTCAGGTTGAAGGGAATAAATAGATGTAAAAAATATCATAAAAATAATGTTTATGACTTCCACATTCAGTTACGGACTCCATATAGGGTCACAAACTACAGTTTAAGAAGTTGGGAATGGGCAATCATTTTCACATTGTGGTATATTCTCAGAGAGAGAGTCTATGCTGTTATATAAAATCACTTCATTGGTGAATTTGGTTTTTTCTGTTAAATTGGAGGATTGGGGAATAGAGAAATGAACAAATAACAGAGTTAGGATTCAAATCCAGGTCTCTAAGCTCCAATATTTATCCTTTCCTTTCTACTGCTTCACTTCTTCCCATTTTTGTCCCTTAGATCCAATATATTTATTTTCTTAAAGTTGAAGAGTCAAAAGCAATTAAGAACCTAAAGTGGCAAGGAAATGATAATAGAGTATAATATAGCAAACTTTCAATAAATGCCTAATTAAAATAAAGCTCCTTGAGGGGAAAAAACAATTGTTCCCATTTCTGTTTGTCTTCCCCACTCCCAACACAGTGCACATAATTGGCACTTACTAAATGTTTGATGATTGAATGATTGGCTATTATGTACGAAGCACAGTGGTGGATACTGAGGGAGAAGCAGCGTTTAGATAAAACATGTTTCTTACCTTCAAGAAACTTATCATATAGTTATGGGAAAAGATATCAAAATAATGACTGTACTTATAATGCCATTGATAGGAGGAATTGCCAGATGTGAATACTCCATTTACCAATGCAGAATCCTCACCTTCACTATGACTTTGTCATCTTTTTTTTTCTTTGCAAGGCAATTAGAGTTAAATGACTTGCCCAGGATCACACAGCTAGTATCAAGTATCTGAAGTCAAATTTTTTTTTTTAATTTTATTTTATTTGCATAACATATGTGTGGGTAATTCTTCAACAATAACCCTTACATAGCTTTCCGTTACAAATTTTTCCCCCCAACTCCCCACCCCTCCCCTAGATGGCAGGATATCCACTACATGTTAATTATGTTAAAATATTGGCAAATCAAATATATGTATACATATTTCCAAACTTATCATTGTTGTGCAAGAAAAATCTTATCTACACAAACGATATATCAGATAAAGGAAACACAATGTAAGCAAACATCAATCAAGGAGTATGAGAATGTTATGTTGTGGTCCACATTTCGCATCCCTCTCTCTGGGTGTATATGGCTTTCTTCAGTGAACAATTGGAGGTGGTTTGAAACATTTCATTGTTGAAGAGAGCCATGTCCATCAGAATTGATCGTCATATAGTACTGTTGTTGCCGTGTATAATGATCTCCTGGTTCTGCTCATTTCACTCAGCATCAGTTCATGTAAGTCTCTCCAGGCCTCTCTGAAATCATCTTGCTGGTCATTTCTTACAGAACAATAATATTCCATAATATTCATATACCATAATTTATTCAGCCATTCTCCAATTGAAGGGCATCTATTCAATTTCCAGTTTCTAGCCACTACAAAAAGGGCTGCCACAAACATTCTTGCACATGTGGGGCC
>JAJPUD010000118.1:285143-344829 GCA_023553655.1 Myrmecobius fasciatus | reverse complement strand
GGTAGATCTTTTATAGAAGTGCGTTGTAGTCCAAATGCTTGGCGAGGCCCTCACTCAGAAACCAGTTGGAAGGCTTACTTTGTCTGGGTTTGAGGGAATGTCGGAGGAGTTCACAGAGAAAGCTGTCCGCAGTTCGCCATCTTGGCTCCGCCCCCTGAAGTCAAATTTGAACTCACATCTTGACTCCAGGGCCAGTGTTCTATCCACTGTGTCACCCAGCCACCCCAATGACTTAGTCTTAGGGAGTTGGATTGACATGAGATTTAGAGGTAGAACTTACCAGCTTGAGTTTCAATGACTCATCCAATATGATACAGACAATATATGTCAGAGGCAAAATTATAACCTGATACCAGTTCTCCATCCCTTGTGCTATGCTGCCCCTCCAGACTCCAACAGGCTAAAATACAGAATATTAAATACATGCATTAGAACTTTAAAGAGAAAATTGCTAAATAGGGCCTGCTAAAAAGGATGAAGAACAAAGATCCTCATTTCTCTATTACTTTAAGATTTACAAAGCACATTTCTTAAAATCCTTTGAAGATTTTTTTTAGTATAGACATAATGGTCCTCATTTTATAGATGAATAAACTATCATGATGTCAAGTGATTTGCCAATTATCACCTATCTAGGCAACATTTGAGTTGGATCTGATCTATACCTCCTATTGCCCCAGGTCCAACACCCTTTCCACTATTCCAGGTCTCCAATGAAGGAATGGAAGGTGTCTCTCTTGGCTGACATTAAATCGCGTACATTTTCACTGCTGTCATCACATCCCAGCTTTGGTAATGAATTCCCTTCTTGAAATGAAGTCACATTCACTGGCTGCTAGATAGATTCAATTAGCCAGTGTCCTGCAGGAGGGGCTGTCTAATTAGGAATAAATGAAGTTTGGGGTCATGCCTCTGATCTGACCCTGACACTACTCAGAGAATAATAAAGTTGTAGAAATTAGAGATGGGACAGACCAATTAGGCAAGGCGTACATCTTCCTGCTAACTTGGCATGGCTGTTTCTACTTTATTCTCTATCATTTAATATCTCCACTTTGAAAATAAATGATAGGGATGATTGTACAAATACTAGATCTGTACTCAACAATTTTATATCTTATACTTACCTCATTCAAACTATTTCAAGATATCTCTTATTATATGAAATGATACATCAAAGAGAAACTTTAAGAGATCTAAAGGAAGGAAGATAATTGGTTATGATTGTCTTTGAAGAGAGCTGGGGAGAATAGTATAAATAAAGAGAAAGAATATTTATTTTTTGTGTGTTCCTGGAATAATAGTTATGTTTGCTGCACTATATGGAAAGAGGCACTGTGGTGTGCTGTAAAGAATGCAGCAGATTTGAAAACAGAGGACCTGGGTCCAAATCCCACTTCTATTATGAATTTGGGGATTTCAGTCAAGTTATTTATCTTCTCTGAGCCTCAGTTTCCTCATCTGTAAAATAAGGGAGTTGGACTATATGCTTTTAACCCTAACTTCTAACCCTAAATCTACCATCCAATTAAGAAAGAAATGCAAGGGATTGCTCCTCAAATAGCTAACTTATTCTTAGAAATATGCTACTGAGCAGATGACAGCCAGTAATATAGGTATAAAACTAACCCATGAGGCTTATCATCATTTAGAAAGTCATTCATTGATTAGAGATTTTACCCTCTATTTCTTCTGGGTTGCCATGGCTTCAGAATCCAATGACCCTTCCTTTACCTGTCTCCTTTCTCCAGGTGGACATTGATACTTAATATAGGCTCCTATCATCTCAAACTCAATGTCTCTGAATTAATGTCTTCCTTGGTCCCTCTCCAATCCAAAGGCATCAAGTGACTTCTCTGTTTTCTTTAAAATTTTCATCTTCTTGATATCTAAGCTCAAAAGCTAAAGTCAATTTCCTAAGAAATTTTTGCCAGGGTGCCTTCCAGTTTTCCCAAAAGTTTTTGTTTTGCTTGTTTATCAAATAAGACCTGTTTCTAAGTGATTTGAAGTTTAGGCATCTGATGGCAAAGTGGGTAGAGTGCAGGGCATGGAGTGAAGAAGATCTGAGTTTAAGTCTGATTTCAGACAGTTACAAGATGCATGACCTTGAGCAAGTCACCTAAATTCTATTTGCCTTAGTTTCTTCAATTGTAAAAATAAATATATAATAATACTTACTTTGAAGTATTGTTATAATGATCAAATGAGACAATATTTATAAAAAGTGCTTAGGAGACTACATGTCACATGGTAGGGACGACACACATGTTTTTTCCTTCTTTCCTTTTCTGATCAAACAATAGATTGTTCAATTCCATTTTTTCTGATTTTCTATTGTCTCTTCCTCTTCTGCTTTTTAACCAATACCATATGGTTTTGATGACTGCTGCTTAATAATCTAGTTTGAGATCCAGAAATATTATTCCACTTTATCCTTAGCCCTTTTCATTATTTCCACTGATATTATAAATATTTTGTTTTTTTAAATCAACTTTGTTGTTATTTTATGAAGTTCTAGAAAGTATCTCTTTAATAATTTTATATTGTATTTAAACTGTATATTAACTTTGATGATATTGCCATTTTTATATTGACACAGTCCAGCCATGAACACTGAATATTCTGCTATGTATTGAAGTTGTTCTTTATTTTTTTTTTACATTTTGCAATTGAACACATTTTTTTACTTTTTTCCCCTCATTCATCCTCCATATCTAAACAGTTTCAATGGTATCTCTGCAGTGTGTTTCCAATCTGTCCCTTACTTCCCATTCCCATTTCTCTCACTTTAGTCTAAGCCCTCATTATTTCCCACTTGAACCTCTGAGCACTGAGACTTTTCCCCTTTATTAACCTTGCATGTTACCAATAGACTAGTGTTACTAAGCACTACCTTTATTATATCATTAGTCCTCTCAAACTTAAAGATCTCATTACCTGTGGGTTAGTGTCCATATCAATAAACCTGACATTCAAGGCCCTTCACAATTTATTCCCTAGCTACCTTTAAATTCAAAAATTAAACTCACGAATATTTAGAAAACACAGAGCAGTGCTGGGGAGAGGTAACAATGAATAAAACATAGTATCTGCCCTCCAAGATCATATAATATAATGATCAAAATGTCCACAAAATGGGGCATGTTAGAAGAATGTAAATATAATCCAAGTACCATGAGATGTTTAAGAAAAGAAAAATAATTCACTTATGACTTCAATCAATGGCAGCTTCATGGAGGTAGTCTAATATAGTATAAGAGGTTCCCATCCTAGGACATATATAGCCCCAGAGAGTAAGAGAAACTTGTCAAGAAAGTACAGGAAATATCTAATAAATAGTTATATTATCCTAATGAAATTAACTAACATTTTTTTTCTTTGGGGAATATGTATGGGAGATTAACTTTTTCCTTTCATATAGAAAATTGGGTAAGGTAAAAACTATGGGAAAATCAAGAAAGAGGATAAAAAAAGATTATAAACCCCCTGGTGTGGGGGGAAAATCTGGAGATAGACCTGGATTCAAATGACAGCACTTCCACTTACTGAGAGCCCATGGGTAATTCTTGACTTAATCTCTCTAAACTTCAGTATTCTTATTTGTAAAACAGAAGGAATAATCTTTATTCTACAACCACACACCGCTTTAAAATGGCATATTAAATCCTATCCTCAAAACAACTCTAGGATGCAATTATTTATTTATAATCATCTCCATTTTACAGATGAGAAAACTGAGGCAAATAGATATTAAGTAACTTGTCTAGAGTCACATAGGTAATAATTTTCTGAGAATGGATTTGATTGAACTCAGGCTTTCATGAGTCCAGATCCAGCATTCTCTCAACTTGTACCATTCAGCTAGCTCAAAGAAAATAAAGTCTAGAACTAAGTTTTATGGCCATAACTGCTAAAGCTGGATTTCAAATTCAGATTTCCTGACTTCAGTTTCAGTGTTTTTACTACTTCACCACACTGTGATTTTGAAAAATGTGGAATTTTATTAAAATTATTATTTTTCTGGTTTCAAAGGCAATGCTGAGGCTAATACTTGGAGGGCAGATAGGACACCTGCTAAACTTTCCTGGTCACTAACCTATCACTCAAAGATGTCCTTTTCATTGCAATTTCCCAATTTTATCAATGCTATGTTCCATCCACTAATCTCCACTTTGATGAATCTTCCCCACTCATTAAGAGTTAGTTCATGGGTAAGGACCTGTATAATATCTTCCTTGCTTCCCAGTCTAATCCAGACAAATCCAGATTAGCATCTTCATGGCAAATTTACCATGCTAATCATTTGTGTCTTGTACTTGGGTATTGAAAAACATGCAATCTAGCACTTAGTCATTAACTATATTCATATTGATCTCTAAGTACTTTACATGTGAAAATTCTACTTTATTCCATAAAATTTGAATCTTTAGGGGCCAGGATATTACGGTGCCAATTTATTTATTGTCTCCTATAGTTTCACAGGCAGTGCTAATCACAAAATTGATATACAATAAAACATTCTGAATTGGATCATGAATGTATCCATTACCCTAGCAGACCAGTGGGAACAGAGATTTTTGTCCTTTATCTCCTATTTGAACATAATCTCCTTGAGGATAGGGGCTATTTTATCCCCAATAGTTATTATAGTGCTTGAAACTTATTAGGTGTTTAATAAATGCTTACTAATTTTTTAAATAGATTAACTGACAGAAGGACCTACTCCACTGATCCTGGTAGACATTTTAAAAGGAAAAAAATTATCCTTTAAGCAACATACCCAAAGACTATAATATTGCAAATAATACAATCTAAAAAGGTATATTAATCTTGATCCCAGAGAACAGATAAAAAAACTCTCTTCCCACCTCTGAATACAAACTGATACAAACTGGTATATATATTGTCTATTAGTAAGTTTTGTCTAATCTTTTTTTTCTTTTACACAGAACAGTTCTGGAGCAATGGAGGAAGTTAGAGAGAGAATGGAGTACTGGAAAATAACTGAGATAAAAAAAAACATCATAAGTATTGTAAAATCATCTTGAAATCAAAAAACTAAGAATACATTCAGTATCTCCTCTGTTCCAGACTTCTGGAGACAAAAATGAAACGGTCCCCTAAATTCAAATAGAGGCGAAACTAGCACTGTTATGGTCACAGGGCAAAGCTCCCTTGTCTGAAATCAAGCACTCTATTTCCAGTATCTGATAAAGAAGTCTAACCTTTTCATCCAAGATGGCCCTAACAGCCAGAAGAAATTCACTCTATAATTTATCCCAACACACAGTCTCACACCAATAGAGTTTTGCTTCTCCTCACTATACCCTAGGGATGCCTTGACTGACTCCACAAAAGCACAATTAACTTTGGTACTACCTCTCCTGTGTGAACACGCCTTTTTCAGCCGTAGGACTTGGGTATTTGCTATTGCTGATGATTTGGAGAAAACACATACTGGAAATTTCGCCATTTCCAGGCCTCTAGTCTGTCAGTGGTCACAACTTCTTCTAGGTTCCAAATTCAAAACTACTCACCCTGGTTTTCAATTTTTTCTCATAGATTGATGAGAAGGTAAAACAGTAAATTTGCCAGCTCCAAAAAGAAAGTGAAGGAGTTGCCTAGAATGAAAATGTTGGGAAACACAGATGCTACAAAGATTCATGTTTTCCCAGTGCTTGAAGTGTAACAATGCAATGAATGCTCTGTGCTGAGTATTATTAGTCTCATTTCACAGATAAGGAACCAGAGGTTCTCAAAAGTAAACTGTTCCTTAAGCCATTAAATGTCAGAGGGAAGTTTCAAGAGGCAGTTCTTCCTATCTGCCATGTCTAGTGATGGTGGCACAATGAACAGAGCACCAGGTCTCAAGTATGGAAAACTGAACCTCCTGAATTCAAATCTGGCCTCAGACATTATTAGCTGTGGATCTCCAAGCAAGTCCCTTAACCTTATTTCCCTCAGTTTTCTCACCTGTAAAATGAATTATAGACTCTTTGCCAAGAAAATCTCAAATGGAATGAGA
The DNA here is from genome assembly GCA_023553655.1 of Myrmecobius fasciatus. Classification (NCBI taxonomy): domain Eukaryota; kingdom Metazoa; phylum Chordata; class Mammalia; order Dasyuromorphia; family Myrmecobiidae; genus Myrmecobius; species Myrmecobius fasciatus. The sequence goes on along the minus strand of JAJPUD010000118.1, from coordinate 338,804 downwards.
GTTAACCACAACTGAAATACTGTACTTAGCATGAAAAACACAAAGAAAGGCCAAAAAAGGGTCTTATTAAACTAAAAATTAGTCTTTGTTTTCAAGGAGTCTGATGGGGGAGATAACATACAAACAAGATTATTGTTGCCTGGACATTTCATACTCTTTGTGACCCAGTTAAGGTTTTCTTGGCAGAGAAACTGGAGCGGTTTGACATTTCATTTCCAGTTCTCTCATTTTGCAATGATGAAACTGATGCAAAGAGGGTTAAGTATTTTGCTCAAGATCACACCAAGATCTGTCTGAGGGCAGATTTGAACTCATGGAAATGGATCTTCCTAACTCTAAGCCATTTAGTCTATCCACTGTGAAAGATACCTGGTTGCCTTCAAACAAGATATATGCAAAATAAATTGGAAATGATCAGCAAGATGAAAAAATGAAATAATCTATGCACTAAGAGCTTATATTCTACTAGAAGATGGGAAGAGATCTTGATTCAAGTTCCACTTTTGACATAATTTAGCTGTATGATCCTGGGAAACTTAGTCAACTTCTCAATGCTCTAGGAAACTTACTAACAATAGAAGCCACAGAGTTACAGACAAATTTCCAATCTACATCTGTGGAGGAAGTTTCCATTCCAAGAGCTTTCCTGACTAATAAAAAAAATCACAGATCTAGACTTCAAAAAGGGCAATTTGGGTTACTCTTTGTGTTCCCCTTGTTTTCAGGAAAGGGAGGAGGGAAGGCATGAAAGGATGGATAGAAGCTGACACTCCTGGGCAGCCAGCCCAAGCTGACCAGGTGCTCCTCATTTGCACTTGATTAGAGCTCTGCCCAGTGAAACTCTACCCTAGAGATGGATCTGGAAAGAGTCAGGGTGGGGAGAAGGCAACATGCCCAGAAATGCCAAAGCTGGCCATTGCCCAGCCTCCTTCTAATCTGGGGTTAACAAGGGGACTTTCTGTTTTTTTCCATAAATGGTCTTCCAGCCCCTTTCCCTGGCACTGAAATCAACACAAATACTCAATTCCTACTCTAGTAACTGCTTGTGTGATTAGTTTCATTAATAATCACCCAAAAGATAGACAAGGAAGAACTGCAGGTTTGATGTAAGTTATGAAGGGAAGCTCTGGAAAATGTTTCCCCTCTCTCTTAGCTTCCTGAGTGAGCAGAATGAAGAATTCAAAGCATAATTCTAGTCCCATTCAATATTTCCTTTCTTTATTCAAACCTACTGTTCTCACTTTTACCTTTGGTGACTTTAAGAATAGAGAAACAAAAGCGCTAGAAATCAATTAATCAGTACAGTTTTGTCAAATGGGACTCAATAGCTCCAGTGTCTTTGATAGGGTGAGTTGCAATTTCCAACTTGGCTTTCTTTTGTGTTTTCTAAAAAGCCAAGAGGCTGTAGGCAATGTGTCAGTCAAATGGAAGAAAACAAGATCATTCTAAGGAAACTTTATCTGAATCCTTTTACTTAAGTCCTGTTTCTCCTCAGATGATTAAGTTTATGTGAATTATCCTCCTCTCCGCACTCAGCAGCAATCAACAAGCACTTTTTAGTCACGTTTTATGGGCAAAGCACAGTGCTGAGTTCTGGAGATACAAAGACTAAAGTCAAATAGTCCCTGCCCTCAAGGAGCTTCTTGCTGGGGGCAGGGGAAAATAGGAAATAATTTGTAGATATGCACATGTATACATAAACATAAGTTTCTTGAGGACAAGGACTATGTATCATCTATGTGTATTTTGGGGTACTCTATACAGAACAGTCAAATAATTATTGAATTATTGTTTAAAAGCAGAATGAGGTGGTCATATACATTTGTTAATTCGTGGAATCTGCAAGCTCCTTCCCAATACACATCCATTTCTCCCTAGCTGATGAGAAAATAAACTAGTGAAGTCATTATATATATATATATGTATGTATATTAACATATATACATAAATATATATAATACATAAGTATTATATATATATATGTGCAAGGCAAGTAGGGTGACTTGCTCAGGTTCACACAACTAATATGCATCAAATGTTTGAAGCTGGATTTGAACTCAGGTTCTCTTAACTCCAGGGCAAGTACTCTATCCATCTAGCTGTCCCCCAGAATTATATTTTTAAATGCATAAAATAAAATACATAAGCTTGCAACAGAAATCAATTACATCAAAATCCACTTCTCTTAAAAAAATTAATTCCTAGATGCTATAGTAAAAGTCCCTAGATTAGGGGGATTAAAGGTATATGCATTTCTATTCCCTGCCACACAATTCTATGCACTCTCCTTCATGAATGGTACAGTACCAGTTATAAAAAAGCTAGATGTTCATAAAAGGAATACAGATTAAAAAGAAGAATTCAATTTGAGAAAGACCATGAGTTAGTAGAAGGCTATGCAAAAGATTTTTTTAATGGATCTGTGATTTCATCAATGTATCCTCAATGTACTCGATGTACCCTCTACTGATGGATACTAGCAGCTGTTCTGCAAGAGTTTCAGAATTGCCAAGGACTTGATAGGTTGAAGGATTGGTTTCAGGTTACAAATCCAGTAGGGGTCAGAGGTGGGATTTGAACTCAGATTGTCTCTTCTTGAATCTTAGGATAACTTTAAATCTACTCCATCACATTCTGTTGTCATTGAAAAGATAGATAATATCTTTCTCTCTAGGGCAGGAAGGTGTCACAGTGGATAAAGTGCTGAACCTGGAGTCAAGAGACCTCATATCCCTGAGCTCAAATCTAGCCCAAGTGACCTTGGGAAATCACTTAATCTTGTTGCCTCAGTTTCCTCAATTGTAAAATGAGCTAGACAAGGAAATGGCAAACCACTTTTAAATATCTCTGCCAAGAAAATCCCAAATGGGATTGTGAAGAGTTAGACTAGACTGAAAAATAATTGAACAACATAGTATCAGAGTCTGTGTTAAGGACTAGAGATACAAATGACAATGACTTCCAAGAGTTTATACTCTATTGAGAAGGATTTATATCATTCTATACAGTCACACAGCTGGGAATACAACATATAGTCCATACAATCTCTCAGTTAAGTCATTCTCCCTCTCTGAGTCTCAGTTTCCTCATCCAGAAAATGAAAATATTTGACTAGATGATCCTCTATGGTTCACCTTGTAGGTCCCAGGATCCATAATGTTGGATATCTTGGGGTATATAGGGGATTCCAGGAGCTCTAGGACCTTCCCTTCTTTCTAGAACTAGAGCCATGATCCTGTGCTCTGTTTGTTAGACCAGCCTTGTTCATCCTTCATTTTCAAAAGGGACCAATGATATCCTGGAGTGACAGCTTGATTTAAAATTAGATTTAGGGACAGGTAAGTGATTCAGTGGATATAGCATCAGCCCTGATGTCAGGAGGACCTGAATTCAAATCTGACCTCAGACACTTAACTTCCTAGCTGTGTGACCCTGGGCAAGTCACTTAACCCCAACTGCCTTAGGGAAAAAAAGAAAAAAAATTAAAATTAGATTTAAGTGAGGCAGAGTTGCACAAATTCAGGCTTACTCTCTCTTTCAGAGTAATCAAAATCCAGTGGTAGGACTGACTTTTATTAGAAAAGAGCTCAGAAGTCATTTAGTCCAACCTTCTTATCTAACAGTTGAAGAAACTGAGGCCCATGGAGATTCACTAATTTGTCTATGGACACACAATGATCACAAAGAGAGGAAGAATCTGACTCCAAAATCAACATTCTTACTGACTCTATCCTTTATTTTTAACTCTGTTAGGAGAGATCAACTCTTTCTCAAAGATTGAAGACTGGGAGGAAGGGAATATCTATCCACATGCTGTGAAAAGGAAAGTGGTGTGCTTAAAGTAGAGTCTATTGGGTCCAAATACAGTATGCTAGAAAGTTAGTTCAAAAGATTCTCCCAGGTCCTGGCCCATGTTTATTTATCTTCAGGATTCAGCAATATCCCAGCATCATTGTTGCTTGGGAAACAGCAAGCCTGAGTTACAAACATGATTGTCTGAGTTCCTAGATCCCCGGTGAATTTGTCTTTAGATGTTTTCATCTCTCTTATTTAAACCTTTGTCTTTTATGATTAAATAATCAGCTCATTTATAGCCACAGGACGCCTCTCCCATCCCCAAAAATGTTGTAAAAGTGCTCCATGCACTAGCTAGGAGACTAGAAGAAACATGTGCCAGGGGAAAAAAAACATAGCATGCTTGAGCTGCAATAGAACAAATGTTTGCTGATTTTTTGTTTGAGGGTTTGTAGTTTCCTGACTGCTGAAATGAGAATTTTCATGTTTTGAATAGCCTATAATTTATGCAGGAACTACTTCAACTAAAGCCAAGTTTAAAATTAGTCAAACATCCTTGGGGCCAAAAAAAGCCCACTGGAAATAGTTGCTAACTGAGCTGTTTGGACTATATGTTTATTTTTTTTTTTTGAGGAAGGGGACAGGAGCATGGTTTAGGGAAAACTTAGAGATACAATGAAAGTGCTCAAGTAGTCAAGGGTGTCTGACATAGGTATTTGACACAGATACAGTTCTTCATACCAGAGCCTCACTGTATAATAGGCAAATAGATCCTCATTTGCTATTCTTGAGAACTTTTAAGAATTAAAATCTATAAGACTGTAGGAGACTAATACATTGTTGATGGAATTGCAAATGGGTCTAATCATTCTGAATATCAATTTTGAATTATACAAGGTAAGTGATTAATCCATTCACATCATTTGGCCCAAGAAAGCCACTACTGAGCATATGCTCCAAAAACTCGCCCCCAAAAAGCAAAGGTATGTTTATGTATGAAAATATTAGTAGTATCACTCTTTGTGGTAACAAAGAACTACAAATAAAGTGGGAATTCATTGACTGGTAAACAGCTTGGGGGGAAGTATGGCATATGAATACAATGGAATATTATTATGTAGTATGAGATGGCAAATATGAGGAATTCATAGAAGCCAGAGAAGGCTTCTATGGATTGATTTGTATTGTGTATAAATGTATAAATAATATATTACTTACACTTAAATTAATGGACTCAAAAGAAGACATGTATAACATATACCTTTTGACTCAACTCTGTTAGAGTCGAGTATATATTGTATTATTATAGTTTCTTTTCAATGTTTTGTGATACCCTGAAAAGGTTGTAGAGTATCTGTTTTCTATTGACAATAACTGAAATCCCCAATAGCTGTGTTCCCCTTTAATTTGGGGGGCCTGTGACTAATACCTTCATTTTATTTTACCACTTGATATCAATTAGCTTTTAAGAAGGGCTATTTCCTTTGAAACTATAAGAACACACCTCTTCCCCATAACTCATTGATATACCATCTGTGTATCTGGGAAAGAGAGCTCCAAATTTAGATAAGAAGAGTAATTACAAAGTATTTGAAGTATAACAAGTAAAGTGTGATAGAAGTTTAAAATAAGGTAGTGACTATATCAGTAGAAAGAAAGGGATACTTGCAAAAGATGTTGGAAAGAGTGAATGAATAAGGTTTTTCAACTGATTGGTTTCTGGAGGTATGAGAATAAAAAGTCAAAGATGATTCCAAGATGTAAAAATGGGTAACAAGAAAGGTAGTAATGCCCTAAAGTCAATAGGAGAGTTTAAAAAGGGGTAGGTCTAGAGGGAAAAATAAGAGTTCAGTTTTGGACATGTTGAGTTGGAAAGTTTTATGGCATATCCAGGAAAATATCCAGGAAGACAATGAGGGTCTGGTATTGAGGATAGAAATGATAATTATCCTTAGGTCTGTTTTATTCTAAACTGAGATATTATTCAGGATTTTTTTTGAAATCAGGAAATACATTTTAATGAATAAATAAAAAAGGATCACCAAAAACTTAGAAGTATAACAATGTTTTATGTTCTTTACTACCTGACTGAAAAAATCCATAAAAATTCTATTTATTTAATTTTTAGCCATAGTTTTTTTTAAAAAAATAATTGTTAAAATGCCAAATATGTTGTGACTGTCAAAATGCAATTTAAATCAAGTAAATTAATCTTTTGACGGAACTATGCCATAAACGAGAGTACTCCATGCAGTGACATTGATTGTGAATGATCCATGACTTCTCAAAATGTGGGACTTCTCCATGTATCCCTAGAGAACTTCCCATTTCATTGTGCTGTTTGCTATCCAGCGGTGCTACGTTTCTGTTGGATGTCTCCAGGTGACTTCATAGCTACTCTTTGATCTGCTGGGATTCAGCTTACTTAGCCTCTTCAAGGTCAACCACTTCTCCCTACTATCTTTTGCTAGCTTACAGTAGCAAGAAAACTTCTTCCTGACAGCTAAAGTTACAACTCTTTTAATACATAGCCATGAACTAAGCACCTAGACACTCGGGCCAACAGCAGAATGCCCCAGGCTAATATTAAGTCTATTCTTTTAAACTGACTTTTTCTGGGGCTGGTTCAAAGACAAGGGTCTCAGGCAACTATCTCATAAGGTTTAGAAAATTCCTTTTTAATTCCTCTTCAGAGCCTGACTGGGATCCTCTATTCTCAAAACCAATTTTGAGAACTATGACAGAAGGAAATCCAAAAGACTTCTGTGCCCACAGTTGCACTGAGGAAAACCTCATTTACACGGTCTTCTTTGACTGGCATATAAATGAAACTAGGGGCCAAAACCAAAGCTAGGTGAGAGAAGCAAGGTTATTGACCTTCACTCCCACATCGCTGCCTCTCATATATATCTGCCAACCAAAAACTCTATACTTTTCCCTAATATTTTGGCCAGTGTGAATCCACACTGTTTTGTTATAGGCACAAAAACATATTTCAGCCAAAAGCAACAACACAATGCTAATCACCTCCAGCAATGGAAAGAAAAATAACTAAAAGTCCGGAGATGTGTTCTAATTCTCACCCTGAATTTCTGGTCTTCAGTTTCATTATCTGCAAAATAAAAGGCTTAGAGAAGATAATTTCTAATGTCCCCCTTCAGATCTACTCTTAACACATTTCAAAAGGGTAAGCAGAAGGACTATGAGGGGGGAAAATGATTTTATCACCACAGAGAACCAAACCAAGAAGTAATGGCCCCAATTTCAGCATGAGGGATATAAACTAGGATATCATGATGGTGGCATCTATTAGGCAGGATTACTTTTCTCGAGGTTGGGTTCATTTTATATTCTTTCTTTCCTATCAAACTCCTCTTCTTCTACAAACAAACTTCAGCATCCACACAACTACAAAATAACTTCAACAATGGCTAAAAAACTTTGTCTAGTTTCTTCAACTTGCTCATTTAAGATGACTTACTCCTTCATCCCACCCCAGCTACACAGAGAATTGATCATACTTTTTATTTTACTTATGAGTGCAATTTCATGTCCATGAAACTCTGAAATTTCTTTGTTAAAACTTTTGTCCTTCCACCTCTTCTCACTCTGCCCTGCAATCTTTAAGCTTGTTCTTTATTCTCACCATGACCTGCAAACCACCTGCCCCTTGGTTCTTTCCCAGATCATCATCCCTGAAAAGGCTATAAACTTCCTTCTTCCCCATCTTAATCCCTTGGTAAATCATTTCACTTCTATACTGTTCTCTTGTCTCAAGTCCCATGTCCGTTTATCCTATCATCACTCATGTCCTGATTAGCCTCGGCTTTGGTTTACTCCCACAATTCATTGCCTGCACTACTATTCACAAGCTGCTCAACATAGCTAGAAAAAATCATGAAACTGTGCTAACTGGATTTACTACAATTTTATAATCTTGATATCAACTGGACCTTTTCTGGGGCAAGGAAATCCTTTTATACCTCCCTAAATACTATCCTACTGTTCACAGCCTCTTTTGCAAAACCTCGTCTCACATTTCACTGCAAAAAAAGGGAAGCTATTCACCATTAACTCCTTCTTATCCCCTCTTCTTCCCAAATCACTGAGATATTTTTACCCACTATCTTCTCCTTCACCCTGTCTTACATGAAAAGTTGGCCATGCTCCTTGTCAGGGCAAATCCTTCTATATGCACAAATGATCCCATTCCATATCATCCTCTCCAGAAGATTACTTTCTATTATTGAAAATTTAAACTAACACTGCTCCTTCCCAAGTTATAAATGAACTCTTAAATGAAAAATCAAATGGTCCCTTTTTCTCATCTTTCTTGAATTCTCTGCAGCTTTTGGCATTGTTGATGATCTTCTTTCTTCTTGCTCCAGGTAATCAGAACATTTCTTTCCCCTAGCTCTCCCCCTAAATCTCTAATGATTCCTTCTAAGTTTTCTTTGAACTTCCAATACCAAGATGACAGAATGAGGAAGGAACTCTTGGAAGTCCTCCTAAATTCCCTTCCAAACAACTAAAAAACCACCTCAAAATTGATTTAGGAGGAGTTTACCAACACAGCTAGACCAATCTTTTTCTTGGGGACTGGAAGAAAAAGAGAAACAAGAGCAGCTAGAGCAGCAGCAATCAGCCTACTTACAAGGAATCTGCAAGTAAGACTTCAAACCTGGGGCAATCCATCAATGAGGCCCCTGAAAACTGGCAGTCCTCTGGACAAGTAAGAAGTCTGTGTATCATATCAAAGTCCTACCTCAGTGACCCCATCCTAAACACAAGCCACCAGCTAGACCTTGACCCATTGCTGAGCAGTAGTGAAGCTCCACCCTGGAACTGGCCAATAGCAAGATTCAGTCCTTGGGGCCTACCAGCAGAGAGTCCATGGCATGGCAAGGTTGCCATGACAACCCAGAAGCACATCTCCACCCTAGGAGCAAGCCAGCAGCTAAACCCCACACAAAGGGGAGACCAACAGAAAGGCCCCATCTCTTGGTACAAGACAAAAGAGAAACCTACCCTCCAAAAAAAAAAAAAAAGCTAAGCCCTGAAGACCAATGAAAGCCAACAATAAGACACAGAGCACCAGAACAGAAAGCTCGGGACAGTGCAGGACCAGAATCCAATGCACACATTAAAACACCCAGTCACAAAAAAAGGCAGAAAAAGAGCAAAAAACAAATAATCAAGATCGTAATTGTAGAAAGATATTGTGGTGATATAGAAGACCAGGCATAAACTTAGAGGGCAACAATATCAAAATGGCTACATATGAAACCTCAAATAAAAAGAGGAATTCGGTCTCAAGACCAAAAAAAAAAAAAAAGAATCCCTGGAAGAGCTTAAAAAGGATTTTTAAAAGCAAATTAGGTAAGTAGGAAAAAAATAAGTAAAGAAATGAGAGTAATGCAGAAGAATGATAAAAAGAGTCAAGAGAATGGAAAAAATATACAAAAATTTATGAGGAAATAATTTGCTAAAATAGAATCAGAATGAAAAAAAGGAAGTAAAAATCTCATCAAAGAAAATAATTTCTTAAAAAATTAGAATTGAAGAAATGGAAACTAATGACTGTCAGATAGCAATATACAATAAAACAAAATCCAAAAAGTTAAAAAAAGAATAAAATATGAAATTTCTCATTGAAAAATAACTAAGCTAGAAAAATAGATCCAGGAGAGATAATACAAAAATTATTAAACTACCTGAAAGTCAATTTTTTTTAAAAAGCTTGGACAATATCTTTCAAGAGATTATCAAAGAAAATTTCCCTGATATACTTAGAACCAGAGGAGAAAATAGTAATTATAAGCAAGTACCACCTGAAGAGATCCCAAAATAAAAACTCCCAGAAACATCATAGCCAAATTCCAGATCTCACAGATCAATAAAAAAATATTTCAAGCTGTCAAAAAGAATTTAAATAATATAGTGCTATGGTCAATATTACAAAAGATTTGGCAGCTTTCACATTAAAGAACCAGAGGATTTAGAATATGATAAACCAGAAGGCAAAGGAATTGGGATTGCAACCATGAATCATCTACCCAGCAAAAATGAATATAATATTTCAGGGGTGGATAGATATTAACAAAATAAAGGACTTTCAAGCATTTCTAATTAAAAGACTAGAGCTTAATTTTAAAAAAAATTGATCTTCAAATACAAGGCACAAGGGAAAAATAAAAAACCAAAAAAGAAACAGGAAATAGAAAACATAAGAAATTCAATAAAGTAAAACTAATTATATTTCAATGTGACAAGATAATATTTGTAACTCAATAATTGTATTACTATGAGAGCAATGAGGAGTATATGTAGACAGAGGCTGTACATATAAAGATATAAGGTAATTTTGATGAGATGATACCCAAAAAAAGAACCTGAAGGAGTGAGAAAGAAAATTGAATTGGAAGAAGATGATGGGGATACTGAATGGGGTAGATTATCCTACCTAAAAGAAGCATGAAAAGCTATTTTAATGGAGAGAAAGATTAGAGTATGGGACATGGCAGGCAAAACTTAAACCTTACTCTTATAAAAATTGGCTCAACAAGAGAGTAACACACATACTCAGTTGGATATAGAAATCTATCTCACCCTATAAGGAAGCAAAAAGGGATGGAGATAACAGAATAATAATATAAAGGAGTTCATAAAGGGGAGGGTATATTGGGAAAGGCAGTAATCAGAAGTAAAATGTTTGTGAGAAAGTAAAGAATGGGATGTGAGAGAGAATGGGGGATAAACAAGTGAAAATATTATAGAGGGAAATACAGTTAGCTATAAATGTGAATGGAATGAACTCACCCATAAAATGTAAATGATGGATTAAAAATCCGAATCCTAAAAATTTTGTTTACAAAAAAATCACATTTGAAGCAGAGATATACACAGGATAAAGACAAGGAGCAGAGTCTGTTATGCTTCAGACGAAGCAAAGAAAGGGTAGCAACCGTGATCTCAGACAAAGCAAAAGCAAAAAACATATCTAATTAAAAGAGATAAAGAGTCAACTACATCTGGCTGAAAGTTACTATTAAAAATGTAGTAATATCAGTACTAAACATATATGCACCAAGTGACAGAACATCTAAATTTTTGAAGTTGAATGTGTTTCAAGAGGAAATAACTAATAAAACTATAATAGTGGGAACTTTCCTCTCTCAGAATTAGGCAAATTAAAACAAAAATTTAACAAGAAAGAAGTTAAGGAGTGAATAAAATTTTGGAAAAATTAAATATGCTAGAACTCTGAAGAATACTGAATGGGAAAAGCAATAAATACACTTTTTTCTCAGCAGCATATGGCACCTATACAAAAATTGATCATGTATTAGGACATAAAAATCTCACAATCATAATGCAACAAAAATTACCTTCAATAATGAACAATGGAAAGAGAGGTTAAAAATTAATTGAAAATGAATAATCTAATCTTAAAAAGCAAGTGGGTCAAAGAAAATATTGTTGAAATAATAATTTGATTTTTAAAAATGAAAATGAAATAATGTATCAAAATTTCTGAGAAGCAGCCAAAATGGCACTTAGAGGAAACTTTATGCCTCTTAATTGCTTACATCAATAAAAAAAAAAGTAGATCAATCAATTTGGCATATAACTAAAAAAAACTGAATTAAACTAATTAGTCACCAAGAAATCCTGAAAATCAAAGAACTTAACAAAATTGAGAGTAAGAAAGTCATTGAACTAATAAATATGAAAAAACAATAAAATAAATAAACCACTGGTTAATTTAATTTTTTTAACAAGTAAAGGAGAGAGAAATTATTAGTATCAAAAATGAAAGGAATGAATTCTTCACCAAAGAAGACAAAATTAAAACAAATTTATGAAAAATTTTCCTTAATTATTTGCCAATAAATTTGACAATATAATGAAATGGATGAAAATCTTCAAAAATATAAATTATCCAGATTAACCGAAGAAGAAATAAAATAAATAACACAATCTTAAAAAAAAAGTTCAAGAAATTATCAATAAACTTCCTAAGAAAAATCCTCAGGATCCAATGTATTCACAAGTGAATTATAACAAACATTTAAAAAGCTATTTATCCCAATACCATATAAACTATTTGGAAACATAGGTGAAGGAATCCTACCAAATTTTTTTATGACACAAATATAGTGCTGATATCCAAACCAAGAAGAGTCAATACAGAGAAAGAAAATTATAGAGCAATTTTTCTAATAAATATTAGAGAAATTTTAATAAAATTCTAGCAAAGAGATTACAGTAATATTGTATAAGAATTATATTTTATGACCAATGTGGAATTTATGCCAGGATTGTAAGGCTGATTCAATATTAGGAAAACTATCAGCATAATTGACCATATCAGTAACAAAACCTATAGAAATCACATGATAATCTTAATAGATGCAGAAAAAGCTTTTGACAAAATACAGCACCCAGATCTAATAAAGACCCCAGAGAACATAGGAATAAATAGAGTTTATCTTAAAATGATAAGTAATATTCATCTAAAATCATCAGCAAGCATTATGTGTAATGGGGATAAGCCAGAAGCCTTCCCAATACAATCAGGGCAGAAGCAGGGAGGCAAATTATCATTTCTACTATTTAATATGGTCTTGGAAATGTTAGTTAAAGCCATAAAAGAAAAAAAAGGAAATTAAAGAAATTATAATAAACAATAACCAAAATTATCATTCTTTACAGATGATATGTTTTTATAATAGAAAATCCTAAATTATCAACTAAAAAACTATTTGAAATTATAATATTAGCAATGCTTCAGGATACAAAATAAACCCATATAGATCAACAACATTTCTATATATCATCAACAAAGTCCAATAGCAAGAGATAGAAAGAGAAATTCCTTTTAAAATAACTGTAGACAATATGAATCCAGGAACCATATGAGCACAACTAAACACATTTTTCACAAATAAAATCAGATTTATACAATTGGAAATATATTACTCATGGGTAGGTTGAACTAAATAATAAAATGACAACTCTACCTAAATTAATTTACTTATTCAGTACCATATTAAACTATCAAAAATGACATTATAGAGCTAGAAAAAATGACAAAATTCATCTGCAAGAACAAAAGTTTGAGGATATGAAGGGAGTCAATGAAAGAAGATGGTCTGGCCATAACAGATCTCAAACTGTATTATAAAGCAGTAATTATCAAAACAATCTGGTATTGGGTAAGAAATAGAGCAGTGGGTCAGTGGAATTGGTTAAGTACAAATTACTTTATAGTAAATGACCATAGTAAGCTAGTATATGATAACTCAAAGGTTCAAGCTTTTGAAACAAAAGCTCCTTATTTAACAAAAACTCCTGGGAAAATTGGAAAACAGTATGGCAGAATGTAAGTATAGACCAACATTTCAAAACAAATACTAAGGTGAGATGCAAGTGAGTATATGATTTATACCTATAAGGGAATAAAGGAGATACCATACAGAAATTTAGAAAGCATGGAATAGTTTTAGTTGTTAGATTTGTGGATACGGGAAGAATTTAAAACCAAAGAATATAGATAGAGCATTACAAAATATAAAGTAGATAATTCTGATTATATAAAATTAAAAACTTTTTGCATAAAAATTATAAGTAAAGCAGAAAACTGGAGGTTGGAGGGATTTTGTTACGTCTCTATGATAAAGGCATCATTTCTCAAAATATAGAGAACTGAGTCAAAGTTTATAAAAACACAAGTCATTCTCCAATTGATAAATGGTCAAAGGATATGAACAGCTCTTTTCAGACAAAGAAGTCAAAGTTATCTAGAGTCATGAAAAAATACTCTAAATCACTATTGGTTAAAGAAATGCAAATTAAAACAACTCTGGGGTACCATGTCACACCTATCAGAAAGGCTAATATGACAAGAAAGGAATATGTTGATGTTAGAGTATATGTCAGAAAACTTGCATACTAATGTACTATTAAGTGAAGTTGTGAACTGATCCAATCATTCTGGAGAGCAGTTTAGAACTATGCCCGAAAGAGCTATAAAGCTGTGGATACTATTTATTGAGCAAAACTACTTCTAAGTCTAGATCTTATAGACATCCAAAAAAGGGGCAAGGATTTATTAGTACAAAAATATTTATAGCAACTTTTTCTGGTGTCTAAGAAGTGGAAATTAAAGTGATGCCCACTAGCAATGGCTAAACATAGTGTGGCAAATGATTGTAATGGAATATTGCTGTGCTATAAGAAATGATAAGCAGAATAATTCCAGATAAACCTGGAAAGACTTACACAAACTGATATGTAGTCAAGCAAACAGAACCAGGAAAATGTTGCACACAGTAACAGCAATATTATTTAATAAATCTGTGAATGACTTAGCTATTCTTAGAAATACAATGATCCAAGACAACATCAAAGGACTAATGCTGAAGCACACTATCCACCTCCAGAGAAAGAACTAATATTGATTGAATACCAATGAAACATGCTATTTTCACCTTTTTTTCTTTTATTTTAGTCTTCTTGTATAAAATGACTCATATGAAAATGTTGTGCATACTTGAACAAATAAAATCTATACCTGATTGCTTATCATCTCAGGGAAGAGAGAAGGAAGAGAAGGAGGGATAAAATTTGAAACTCACAACTTTAGATGAAAATGTTAAAAATTATTTTTTTAGATTCAATCAAGTGACAAAAAACTAGAATGGTCAATGAGTTTTTGCCACTTGATTGAGTCCTGAAACCCCTCTTGTCTGAATCTCTGGTCTAGCAGTCAATTTTCCCATGTATGTTATCCATTTGAGTTTTAGCCCTCTGTACCCTTCTAGGCACCAACTTGACCTGACCTTTTTTTTCACTTATCCCTTTCTAATATCTCCACTGAAAACCCTCACTTTGTCCCCAGGGAGATATTGCTCTTTCCCTCCTAAATAGTTCCTTAATTCCTTACTCTAGAGGGGTCCCATAGTTGGGTCTTTTCCATTTTTTTTTTACTTTTCTATCTAGGGACTTAAGAAAACCTGGACTCTACTGGCTTTTGAGAAATTAGGATCAACTCTGAACCACAAGGAGGCATCAGAGTAGAACTCTGTTGAAAGTGGAGCAAGAAAAGCCAAACATATTTTAAAAGGATTCTGTACCTTATAAAAAGTAATACTTTTAGGATCCTTTATATAGCCAACTCCCACAGGACACTCAAAATAGCATTCAAATGACTGAATTTATACACTATTTTTCAGGAAGGAAAACAGATCTACTTCATAAAGTGAGTTCCAATTATATTGAAATAAAGAAAGGAAAGAGGAAATTAAAGGGGAAAGGGAAAGGGAAAAGGAAAGGGAAAGGAAAGAAAAGGAAAAGAAAAAGGGAAAAGGAAAGGAAAGGAAAAGAAAAAGGGAAAAGGAAAGGAAAGGAGAAAGGAAAAAGGAAAAGAGAAAAGGAAAAGGAAAGGAAAGGGAAAGGAAAGAAAAGAAAAGAAAAAAGGAAAGGGAAAAGGAAGAAAGAAAGGAACAAAGGAAGGAAGGAAGTTGCAGTAGGAAATCCATTATAACTAGGCTGTTTGCCTAAATCTGCCCAAGTTCAAGGACCTTTAGTGGTTGTCCCTTGCTTCTAGGGCAAATGACAAACTCCAGTTTAGCATTTAAAGCTATTCACAGTCTATCTCTAACCTGGCTTTCCAGAATAAATCCATATACTTTCTCTCACACATTTTACATTCCAGCTAAACTGGCCTATTTATGACTTCCCATATATGACATTCTATTTGCTTCTGTCAGTCTGGCTTGGACCAAACCACTAATATCATATGTTAGCATGGTAATTACTCTTTTCAGTAATGGAAATTGTTACTATTCTAAGTCTTTTCATTCTGTATGACTGGACTATATTTTTCCATAAATCCACTATCATGGATCCAAGCAATATTCTAGGGACTTCCCTCTAGAGTAGGTGATTTTGAAGGATATCATTGAAGTTATTTATCAGGTTACCTCTTTTTCACCATGACTGAGAGACCTTCTTTTGCAGACATGTATAATTCTGAAAACATATTTTTACCACTTTTCTTATGAAACACTTAAAATTATTCATGCTGTTCACAGAATCATACATATGAAACTAGCTGGATCATGGGATCACTCATTTAGAACTAAAATGAATCTCAAGGACACATTAAGTCCTATCTCCTCATTTCACAGTTGAGGGAACTAAGATACAGAGAAGTAAAATGGCTTCCCCAGATCAGACTGGTAAGTATCAGAGACAGGATTTGAATTCCAAGTTTTCTGACTCTATAATTACTGTTCTTTCCACTGTATCTTGTTGGCTCCTTAAACTTAGAGGTCATCAAGTCCAATCTTCTACTTTTATAGATGAGGAAACTGAAGCCCATAGAGGTTATATATTTTCCCAAGGTTGCATAGGCAGTAAGTGGCTAAGATACAATTTGAATTCAAGTCCCATAACTCCAGGTTCAGTGTTTTTCCATTGGACTAATGCTATCATTGGAATCATTGTTAATAATACCCATTTTAAAGGCTTAAAAATAGAAAATATCAATTTGTTATTGTTCAGTCATTTTTCGTCCAATTATTTTTGACTCCATTTGGGGTCTCCTTGGCAAGAAAATTGGAATGATTTGCTATTTCTTTCTCCATCTAATTTTGCAGATGAGGAAACCAAAGGAAACAGGTATAAGGGATTTGCTCAGGGTCAGACAGTTAGTAAGTGGCTGAGGCCAGATTTGAACTCAGGAAGAAGAATCTTCATTACTTCAGGCTCAACTGTCCCCATTGTGCTACCTAGCTATCCCAAACAATATGAATAGATGTCACCAAACTCTGAACATACATAACTGAGTATGTTATAAAACATACATAGAATAAAAGGCTTTCAAAATGTAGACCTAAAAGGAAAAACCCAGGTCATATCAGAACAGGATGCAGTCCACATATGTAGCCTAGCTATCTTGTCTGCTTTTGGAGCTGCCTAGTATATGCTTTCACTGAGCTTATAGGAGATGAGCTCATATTCAGACACTTTTATTCATTTACAAAAAGCAATCATTTTCTCCACCTGTGCAGTAATCTGTCAAACATTAAACCTAAAAGAATAAAAATAGGAAAGTGATTTGTCTCAGGATCATCTCTATCTGAACACTATTGAATATAAGATGAGGAATGATAATAATAATCATAATAATAATGACACTAAAGGGGCTTTCAGCAAACCTACAAAACATAAGCTCATATTCCAATATTTCTATTCAGTTATCAAAAAAGCAACTATTTTGCCCAACTGCACATGGTCCACCAATCATTAAATATAAAAGAATAATAGCAAGATGAGCCACCTGTCCCAGGACCATTTCTACCTGAATGCCATGGAACAAAATGAGAATGAGATAATAATAATAATAATAATAATGTTTTTTATTATTATTACTTAAAATGGAGCTTATCCAATATCAGTAGAGTAGATGATTTAAATTATTTCCTTTTTTGAGAAAAGGGTTGTTTGTGGAGTTGTACCATCCACAAATTCTCATATTGTTTCATTTGGAATGTATCATCTGATTTGCATGATTGTTGTCACTTCATTAGGGTGTTGTTCATCCAGACAGAATGGAAGGATTCTCACAGGTTCTCTCTCAGGGAGCCACTGGCTTCATTCACTACTTGTGGTCCAACAAGCTAAGCTAACTGGCCACATCTTGCTACTTACGTGCATCACCAGCTTCTGATTCAATCAGGACCTTGGACAGCCAACAGAAAGGAAAAGGGAGGCCCAAACGAGTTCAATATTCAAGGTCACACAAATAGAAAAGGGCAGAATCTCAAATTCCCAGGTCCTACTGTTCCCAAAGCAGAAATGAAACTTGGAAGTCCATTTAGTCGGACCCCTCTTATTTACAGAGGAGGAAGGAAAAAGAAAATCACTTACCCATCCACAGTCACACAGGTAGCAAAAAACAAAGTCAAGGCTTGAACCCTAAAACTATGGTGTGAAAGAAATAGTGCTGCATTTAACATCAAAGGAGCTGGATTTGAATCCAAGTCTACCACATTCTAACTGTGATCTTGTTCAAATTATTTTACCTCTTTAAATCCTATGTCATCTAAGGGCCCTTCCAGCTTTAGATCTCTCAATAGGAACTTAGTTCTCCTGACTCTAAGATTAAAGATTGGTGCTCTTGCCACTATTTTTTGTTGACTGAAAGTGACAAGCTCAACTTAGCAACATTCATCAAGTTATAATCTTATTGGCTCCTACCTTGACAGTTCAGTTTAAGACTGGATCTGTTTTCATCCTTAGGTTGAGTTGTGGGTGCTATAGAAAACACACCAGATTCAGAGTCAGGCGGTGTAGATTTGAGACCCAGTTCTGACAATTATTGCCTATGTGATTTTGACCAAGTCACACAACTATTCTGCATCCTCATTTTGTAAAATGAAAGGGCCATATCTTCCTCCTCTACCCATTTGCAGAAGAGGAGGATATCTGAGTATAGAATATTGCATTCAATATGTTGTACAGAATTTCTTTTTTTCTTAAAAAAAATTTGTCAATAATAGATGCCTCTAATAGAGAGAGAGAAAAGGAAATAAGTCAAAATCTAATCAATTCAAGAGCAAGATATTAATACAATCTTTTTTTGAAAAACAGAAAGGATTCAATTCAATGATCTCTAAGGTTCCTTCCCACTGCAGATCTGTGATCTCATTACTGACTGTGTTTTTAATGGTGTCATTATCTAGCCAGGCTACCCATAGGCAATATGCCTTCTGCAGTGAACGACAGCCCCTAGTTTGAGGGTGGTTTATGAGCTTCCCGTGTATGATGCATAAACACTATTAGGATCCATAACTCAGCTCTAGGGTTCAGAGCCAGGTCCATAAACCTTAGTCTTCACCTTTTTGTAGCTAAATAGAAAGTTACACCCCCATTATATATGATAGGAATAAATGTGGCTGAGCAAAAAGATCTTTTAAGTAACTCTGCTAATCCAGACACATCACCTTGAATGTATATTTCAGTCTTAAAACCAGAGGGGAGGAGGAAGAAAAGGAGAGGTGCCACATGGGAGGAGGGAAGAAGCAGTGAAATACCCTGATGTATAGAATTAGACTGCATCTCAGCAGAGATAAAAGAGGTAGAGAAAGAAGGGCAGCATGTAAGCAATAATAAAGGCAAAAGAGAGAAAAATTAAAACAATATTTGAAGACAACCTTTGGAGCCTTGAAATTTTGGTTGCTATTTGGGCCCTAACAATTTGTTTTGTCTTTCTAAAGAAAATTTCATGGAAATGTCCCACATTGTCACATCACTAGGCCTTGTTTTTAAAATTCAGTGAACTTGCCCTATCCTCTCATGTTATTTATGGGCTCACTATTAAACCTGGATTAGTGCACTATATCTATGTGTCAGAAAGTCTATGCTAGCCTTTTGGAGGCATTTCAAATAAATACCCCTGCAGTATCAACGTTCCCTCACCTTCTTAAATGTTGAATGGCTACTAGTTGAGTGTCATTTGGAACAAATTTTAATTCAGGCTGAAATTGAACTAGATGGCATCTGAGATTTCATCCAACACTGAGTTCCTATGATTCAGCATGGCCACAAAGCTTAGAACTACGAGCACTGATGAAAATGTCTTCTGATTATTACCACCATAATCTCCCTGGCTATTTTCCATCCCTCCTCCTCTTGGCCAATGTGTTTTCAAAGCCATATCATAAATTCAGAGAAAAATGAGATGAGATGAACAAAATTAGAGAAGCCCCCCCCCACAATGTGCAGAGGGACGATTTGTATCTGACCTATGTTGTGTCTGAGTTTGTGTTGGTCTGATCAGCCATAGTCAGACACACTGTAACTCAATTCTAACATAATGATATCATTTTGGTTCTCTTCAAATACAAAGGACAACCAACCAACTTTCCATTCTACTACATGCATTTAATAGTGATGAGCATCTTTATCAATTTCATTCATTCATTTGAAATAATTCACAATTTGGAGGGCTGGGAGGGCTCAGTCCCCATTAATGAAGGTTCAAAAAGACCATGATGGTTCAAATCTGGATACTATAAAGAAATATCATTCTCAATTTGATATGCTCCAAATAAAGGCTTTCTTTAAAGCTTAGAACTGGTTTCTAAATTAGATAACAAGGTCCCTGGTTTCTGTAAATATATTTCAGTTAACCAAGTAATTGATCAGGTAAAGAGGAAACTATTTCACTTCATAGAAAAAGAAAAAGATTCAAAAGACTAAAGAAACTCTTCAAAATACAAAAAAAGCATAAAAAGTAAATGCAAACCACAAATATATTTAAAAGACTGAGTGAATCACTAGTCTTAGTTTTTGTAGTTTAGAACTAAAAGGGACCTTAAAATCATCATTGCCTTCATTTTCTACATAAGGAAAATGAGATACAGAGGCACCAGATTTGTAGAACATAAGTTTCCTGAGTACAAGGATTATTTCACTTTTGTCATTGTATCTCCAGCACGTAAAGTAGTATTTTTCTTTTATTTTTTTCTTTTATTTTTTTAATTAACAAATATCTATGTTCTCTCCTTCCCAATTTCTCCCAATTTAATAGAAAAAGAAAAACAAAATCCGCTTAATAAAATGCATTAAGCCAAACTAATTCCTTTTCTGGGCATTTCAAAAATGTATGTCTCACTCTTCATCTTAAATCCATCATCTCTGTCAAGAAGTAGAGATCATAGATCACTGTCAGAAATTAGGAAGACATGAGATCAAATCCTACCTCAGACCATATTAGCAGTGTAATTTTAGGTGAGTTACTTAAACTTTGTGTCTCTGTCTCTAAGATGGAGATAATTATCGCATCTACTTCAAAGAATAGTTGGGAAAATCAAATAAGTTAACACATAAAACTTTTTACAAACTATGTAAAACTATCAGTCATTATTTTTATCATTATGATTATTACTAATAAATATCTATCATGGTATCAGGTGCATAGTAAGTACATAACAAAGTATTATTGGATAGAAGTCAAAAACAAACTTAAGTAGCAGAGGGGAGATTTGAACCCAAGTTTGCTGACAGCAGATCCTGTTTTCTTTTCCCTTAAAATCTTCCATTTCTATTTGGACAGAAATAGAGAAACACCTCATTCCCCATAGAATTAAGGAGTCCACCAAAGTAGAAGAGGAAACAATCATTCTATCATAGAGAATTTACATTTGTCCTGGTGCTCTGGCCATCACAGGACCAACCATTTCCAAAACATTTTTCATTCCTGTCTTTCAGGAAGCTTTGGCACAATGAGGAGGTTAAAGTTTCCATTCAACTTGTCAGAGTATATTAGTCTAATGCCTCTAAGTACACTGACCTCACTTTCCACAGGCAATTTTCTGAAAGTTTCAGTGTTTAGAATACACCTAGACAAGTTTCTATAAGTAGCTATTAGTCTTCAGACCTACAATGACTCCACTACCTGCACCCCCACCCTAACCTCATGTATTATAGTGAAAAATGCTCACTTTCCAGATGAGATGGAGAAAGTAAAGCACATTGAAAGTTTGAAAGGCTGTAAGATGTTCCCATTTCATGCTACATTAATACATCACTCTGATTTTACTATGGCTGACATAGAACTGAGCCTATCTATGAATTCTGGGGAGAAAGGAAGAATTACTCATAAAGGACTAGAAACATATAGGAGACACCCAAGAAAAAAAAATAGGTGACAAACTTAAAATATGGTTAGTAGAATATGTGTCTTGAGAGAAGAAACTTAATTGCCTTTATATTCCTCAGTGCCTATCATCATGCCTAATGTATAGTAGGAACTTAACAAGCTCTTGTTAAATGTAATATAATCAGTAAGACATACAACCTGATTGATGGCAGAACAACTATTTATCTTCAACTTTATAATGCATTTCCCATCATTCCATTATCTATCTGAGTCTAAATAGGCTATGAATTGCTTAAGGTAAGCAAGTGTAGACCAAGTCAAACTATTTATAGAAGTAATACAAGACTGAATGAATACCTAGAACTGACTGAACACCCAATCCAACTCAACAAACACCATTAAGCACTTGATATGTATAATAAAACTAAGACATCAATTTAGTCTTGGATATATGTTGTTAAACATATATAAACATGGAAATATGTTGTTATTTATCCTTTATTTTCAAAAAGGATCAATGGTATCAGTGGGTGATTCCAGATTAATGGATGAATTGGATTTAAGTGAAGCAAAGTTGCAGAAAGTCATCAGTCTCACCCTTTCTTCCTGAGTCCATCAAGTCCAATGGCAAAACAAGTCAGGAAGACTGACAATGGCTGGTTTGATGCCTGTCAATTACCCTCAACCTAGTTCAGGCCATCTGCCAAGACAGTTTAACCAGGATGTAGCTGCTATGCATGGTGGAGTTTCTTGTAAAAGATGAGTTGGGTGACAGGTGAACACCAAAAGTGGATGAGCAGTCATGAAAAAGGCTCAGCAAGTCCTCAGACCAGAGGTGCCAGTTCTAACTGGAGTACCCTATATACAATATATAAAGATAGAAAGGAAAGTTTCTGTCTTCACTGGGTTTAAGAGTTTACAATGTCTTCAGCTAAATAGAAATGTCAATCAGTTAATAAGCATTCCTTAAGCACCTATTATGTCATTGGGAAAGGAGATTATGCTTTCCCTGTTTGTTTGTTTCAGATGAGAAAATTGATTCTTGGGGATTTGAAGTAATTTTCCCAAGATGTAATAATAATAATAATAATAATAGTAATAATAATAATAATAAATGCCTGAACTGGATTCAAGCATGGACATTTTGATTCTAATCTCAGCAATCTTTAGCACTGGTCATGATTCTAATATTTATCTACCTTGTGACCATGAATAAATCACCTAACCTATCCAGATGTTAGTTTCCTCATTTGTAAAATGTAAGTCCTAATACTCTCACTACCTTCCTCAGAAAACTGTTGTGAAATAAGTGTTTTGTAAATTGATCATCACCATGTAATACTGAATTATTAAGAATTATCACTCTTGCTCATTGGCAGCTCCTAGAAAGACTGAATTTGGAGGACTAAACTTTCTTAACTAGTTATCCCTTCCACATTGTGGGGATTAGGGGTACAGCATCCTCATGATCTAGAAATTTCATGTGAAAATTTTGGCCCTCCTTTCACACTGTAGAAGTTGGAATTATCATGGTATTTAAAAATCTATATGGTTTACATATTTTTAGTTTCTAAACTTTCTTCCTGTGTCATTTGTTGGCCCTTGTGTGTTGCCTGCAAAACTCCCCCAAAATTCCCATTTGATATTTTATACCTACTTGTGTTATTTCAAAACTACAATGGGAAAAGTCCCACTGTGGAAGGGATGATTGTACTTGTGAACATTGAAAAATACAGATACCCATGAAAGCAGACTGAGAATTCCCCAATACATAAGATATTTCTTGTCACCAAAATAGACAAGAGAATCTACTGAGTGTCAACTCACGTAAGTATATCTGGTTATCCCAACTAAAAAAAATGATAGCTTCTTGTTTAGCAGAAAAGAAAAGAAACCAAGCTTGGTAACCAGAAGATCTGGGTGCTAGTCCTAGTTCTGATGCTGACTCACTCTGGCACTTTGAACATATCATTTTTCCTCTCTCAGCCTCAGTTTCCTCATTTGCAAAATGGGAGGATGGGAATTGCGTTAAGTGATTTTTAAGTTCTTTTCAAACACAAAATTCCAATCTGTGGTCAGCTTCAAAAGGGATAATCTAGAAAAAAAAGAACATTAGATTAGAAACTCATGTGGTCTAGGTTTGAATTCTTCAACTGATTCTATCACATTCAGACCCCATTGTTTCTATCACTGGTGCTAACATCAACTTTATCTCCCATGTTTGTGATCTTGGCTCTCTTTAACTCTTCCCTCTCTTCTTCACCTTGTCTAGACATTGGTTCTATGTATTCCAACTCTAACACTTCTCATAGATGTCTTTTCTCTGTATACTCATAACCACTACCCATTCATTACAACCTGGAATTGAAAGAAGACTGGCTGGATGTAGATTTAGAGGCTCTGGTTTCAGATCTTGGTTGGGCAAGTCACTTAGTCTCTCTAGATCACAGCTTCCTCAACTCTAAAATAAAAGTTGGACAAGAAAATCTCAAAGTTCTCTTCCAGTCCTCTATCTTTATAGATGATACATAGATAATTATCTCTGGGAGATATAGAGTGTTCAGGAAGGATTCTGGTGTGAGGTCTTACTGAGCACTTTTGAGAACTTTTCATCCACTTTCAGTACCTACCTATTACCCAACTCTCACCTGTGGCTCTAAAGAGCTATAAAGCAACAATCACACCTTAGTAAAACTGTCTCCACAGAAAGGCTAAACCAAGTGGAAGGTAACTGACAAGTCTCAAACCCTTCTATTAATTAGGAGAATGTTTGCTCCAAGCATATATACTTCCCCCAGTGGAACAGATGGATAAGAATAATATGTTCCATCAGCTAAGAAAGTGGTTGAAGCTGATACTGTGTAGTACTTACAGCTTTGTCAGATATTGAAAATACCAAGATTATCCACTATACCCAGTCTTTCAGAATTTTGACATGTCACTGGATTTCAAAGATTCAGAAAGAAAGTGTAAGGCTGACGAGTTTGGGCAACTGCCTCACTTAAATCCAATTCACAAGCAAGTTAAGACATCACTCTGTTATGTCCTCTTTAAATGAAGAACAAACAACTAGATAATAACTAATCCTGTTACATGTCTGAACTATTACAAAAAGCACAACTACCATGTATGATGAGTTTTTAGAGAAAATTCATTTAACATATTTAGATGTCCCCTGAGGGGATTATCCACACATCTTTTCTGAGTATAGCTACAGTTTTATGGAAGATCTCCCATATTTATCCCCAAGATCAGGAATTCTTCCAGGTTCAAATCAGTGATGAAAGTTTCAGTGCGTGGGGCAGGATATCTCTTATAGTAGCTTCCTAACAGAATCTACTTTCTTTCCCACTCCAATACATTTGTGTCACTACTCTGAGTTTTCTTCCTTATGAATATGTCTTATCATAATATTTCTCCAATCAAAAACCTTCTGTGGCTTTCTATTAATGAACCAAGGAAAGTTTAAAAAAAAAGTGTCTGGCATTCAAATACCTCCATATAGTGTCACCACCCTATCTTTTCAGGCTTCATTTTTTTCAATAGACTTTTTTGAGCTCCATTTATATGTTAAGTACTGTCCTAGGTGCTGAAGAATACATACTCAAGAAGGAAACAGTCCAAGCTCTCAAGGAACTTATATTTTTTGCAACAAAACTTGATCATTATCTTCAATCATTCACTTTTATACACTTTCCACTTAAGTCAAAGTGGACTTCTTCCTGCACCTTTGATCAAGGTCTAGGCTCTTTCCATCTCATGAGGGTTTTGTTTTGGTTTTTTAGTTTGATTTGGATTTTTGCTCAAACTGTTTCCTATTCCTGGAGTGCCTTCCCTCACACTCTTTTATTGCATTCCTATGTATGATTTGTTGTTGTTGAGGCAATTGAAGTTAAGTTACTTGCCCAAGGTCACACAGCTAGGAAGTATTAAGTGTCTGAGGGCAGATATGAACTCAGGTCCTCCTGACTTCAGGGCTGGTGCTCTATCCACTGTACCACCTAGCTGCCCCCTATATGTGTTTTAAAGCACAATTAAAATACAACCTCCTCTTAAAGGCTTCCCTGATTCTCTTGGCCTGTTGCAACTTCCCTCTTTACCCCTAATAGAGCCTTTTGTTTGTACTTCTCAAAATGCACTTATTAGATAATGTGATACTTAGCTTTGTTTGCTGCTATTTAATTTGTCTGTTGTGCCATTACCTTCCCAAGAAAAAGGGGTTTATAATTGGTTAGAATCATAGGATCATAAATGTAGAACTAAAAGAGATGTCTGGGATCACAGAGAGAGGGGTGAGATGGACTTTAAAGATTGTTCTATAAAGAAAGAGATAAAGTCCCAGAGATGTCAAGCAAATAAGCTCACATAGATAGGAAGGAGCAAGAATGGCATGGGAACACACCCTAATACCAAATTCAATCATTTTCCCCAGCACCATTCCCAATCTTATTTATGTAAACCTTCTATCTCTCTCAGAACCTAACAATGCTTTGTAATTTATCAATAAAATTGATAAGTATTTATTATCAAGGTATTTCAATAATTCAGGTATATTTTACCAAACACTGGAATGCAAAGCAAAGAAAAATCCTAATTGTCTGCACACAACAGATGATTATTTTTTTAAAAAAAATATTTGATTTGATTTGCAAATTGGTTCTTCATTTACTTACTCATTTATTTGATCCATGACTCCAAAGAAGCATAATATTGTATGACTGGCCCATTCAGCCATTTTATTTGTGAACAGATAACCTGTCAAGGTTTGTTCCATTCTGGCATGTTGCCTTCAACAGACCCTCTCATTTTCCCTGGATTCATCATCTGAGATGACATGCCACCTGTCACCCACTCCATACTCAGTTATGAAGGCCTGTTATATTGAATGTACCATAGCAGTCTTACCAAAAAAGAAAAAGGGAGAAAACATAAAAGCTAAGAAAAGAAAAGAATATATGTTCCTTGCAATAAAGACTTGTGTTTTTATATTTTTGAATGCTAGGGAGATAACACCTTCCTGAATTTATGTTCCTGAAATATTGATATTGTGAATAGAACATGGTATTTGACAGAGTACTTGGATTCAAATCCTGGCTTTGCTACTGACTACTTATATGTCTTTAAGCAAATTATTTCCTTTCCCTTTTCTGGACCACCATTTCCAATTTTTATTTTAGAATAACATTAAGGGGCAGCTAGGTGGAACAATGGATAGAGCACCAGCCCTGAAGTCAGGAGGACCTGAATTCAAATCTGACCTCAGACACTTAACACTTCCTAGTTGTGTGACCCTGGGCAAGTCACTTAACCCCAATTGCCTCAGCAAAATAATAATAATAATTAATAATAATAATGTTGAACTAGAAAGTCTCTTTCAACCTAAGTCTCATGGATAATTCTATGGAAAGGAATTGCTGATCAACTCTACCTCTATCCAATTCTCTAAAGTAGTAATATAATAATCATAAAAATAAAGGAAATAACTTGGGAGCCCAATGGAGTGGAGACATATCCTTGAGAACATATTCCAGAAGAATGCTACTGTTCTTACATTTACATATCCCACCCTTACATTCCTCAAAATCTTCATCCTTCTCCCCCAACCTCTAGATAGTACCCTGCCAATTCCAAAGTCATCAGTCTTGCTCTCTCTCTTCCAGAGTCTTCAATATCCAGAAACAGAACTAAGGTCAGAATGACTGGTGGTGACTTGGTATTCAGTGAATGATGATGGCATTTTCAATTTCTGACCAAGCTCTAAGTACTACATGGTGTCTGCCTCAGTCATCTTCCTGGCCATTGACCATATTGTTCTCATCCACCCATTCTGCCATGAGAATTCTTCCCACATTTGAGGTTGACATCCCCTTAACTCACCACATATTGTTCTCATCCACCCATTCTGCCATGAGAACTCTTTTCACATTTGAGGTTGACATCCCCTTAACTCATCAATGGGTTTGAAGCTTATTGGCTCTTCTCAATCTGTTTTAGTCTGTTCTCAAAATGGTTTTACCATTTTACCATTCTGCAACTTCTTGGAGCCACAAGTGAGAGTAGGTGACAGGTAAACACCAAAAAATGAATGAGCATCCCTGAAAAGGGGCTGGCTTAAGCTCTTGCACTAAAAGTGCTAGTACCAAAGAAAAAGTAGCCAAGAAATAGAAGCATGACAGAAGTAAAATCAGAGTAGAATCAGAATTGCACATAATAGCTATATAATTTTGAACAAGTATCAAACTTTGCTCAAAACCTCTCTGCGCTTTCTTTTGAAGGTAACCATGAGTTCAAGAGGACTAGAGATCATGTGTCCAATGGGTAAGGCTGACTGGTGTCAATGGAAGTTTCTGCTTTAGAAAATACAATCACCAACAAGATCCTGGTTTGGTTTGAAAAAAAAAAAAAGAAGAAGAAGAAGAAAAGAAAAAACATTGACTCTAAGGAAGACAATGCAGAGCTGAGTTGAAATGTAAAATGCTTAACCAACAACCTGCAAATTTCTAAATATTCTCATAAGACTTACCTATCAACTTCCAAGTGAATCCAAGAGCAGTAATAGAGATTAAATTGCAGAACCCTGTTTTAAGTCATTCTAATAAAACCCACTATATTTGACTTCCTTCATTTGTAACATCCCTTCTACCTAGTACCCAATGATCCTATTGTAATAAGAAGTCAATCTGCTGTACCAACTAGCTGCCAGCATGAGTCAGTTGTGTGATGTGGCAGCCAAAAATGCTAATGCTATCTCAGACTTCATTGAGAGGAACAACTTTCAGGAAAATGGAGATGATAGTCTTTCTGTACTCTGCTCTGAACAGGAGGATTGTCTTCAACTCAGAAAGGCACACTTATTAAGTAGGCAGTGAAAATTAGAAAATATCCAAAGAAAGTCAGCAAGATACTAAAGGAACTTGATTTCATGTCATATGGAGATCAGTTGAAGGAATAAAGAGAGTTGAATCAAAATAAAAGAAAGTTGTACAGAAGGAGTGGATAATAGTTGTCTTCAACTCTTTTTTTTAAGGACTCGCCTACAGAAAAGGGGTTATCTATTAAGTCCACAAAAGTCAGAATGAGTTGTCAATTTAAGCTTAATGTCAGCAAAATACTTTTAATAATTAAAGGTAACTAAAAGGTAAATGGGTTACCTTTGGAGGTAATGCATTCTTACTCATTGGAAGTCTTCAAAAAGAAGCCTGTTATCTCTTCTGAGTATATTATTATAGGAAATGGATTGGATTAAATAGATAATTGCTAACATTCCTTCCAATTCTAGAATTTTGAGATTTTATAATGTCCTAAGGTCTTTGTCCCCCCCTCAACTCTTCACCATGTCCAGAACCTATTCCAACTGAGAGCAGCTTAAAACTGATTTCCACAGGGTATTATAAGTGTTACAAAAATCCCTTGGAAAGCCAATATTCAAAGTTGGAAAAAAAATTAATTATCTACTCTGCTAAAAGAAAGTTTGAAAGCCAGTGTGCTAAAAGATTCATACCCAGTTATGCCCCTAAACAGGATTATACTCTAAGGATGTCATTAAAAGAAAGAAAAAATGCTTTGTTCTGTAAATATATATACATGCATATATATATAAAATATAATATATATATATATATATCCACAGCAGTATTAATATTTCTAATAGCCAAAAAACTGTCAACATCCTATATATCCAATAATTGAGAATGGCTAGCCAATTTATGATATGTAAATGTAAAAGAATATTACAGCATCATAAAAAGTAACAAATATGAAGAATACAAAAAATATGTGGACTATGTCCTGTGATTCAGAGTAAATAAAGCAGAATCATAAAATTATATATAGTAACTATAAAATTGTATATACTAACTTTAGCAAGTTAGTATAGTAATAATAATAACAATAAAATGGGAGTAGAGAATATCCAGAAGAAAAAATTAGAAGCAATATAGAAACAAATAGGACATTTTTGTCATTATTTGTTAAAGTTAATATCCATGTGTTTTTTAAGTCATAGATAGTTCAGAATATAGAATAGGCATTGTTAGTCAGTTGAAAGAATACAAGACTTAGAATGCAGAGAAATCTGGGATCAGATTTTTTTGCTAGTTATATGTGCTTATTAGTTGTATGACCCTGAGCAAGTCACCTAAATTCTCTGAGACTCAGTTTCCTCATCTGTAGAATGGGGAAAAAACCTCTTTGTACTGCTTTATCTTACAGTGAAAAAAGTCTTTGCAAACTATAAAGTGCTATATGAATATAAGGAGTTACTGTGGTTTTGTATGTAGACTCTTTTTATTTTGCAAATAAATTTTGTAATCTTTTCAGTGAAGGTTATTTAAAATAAAGTGTTTGAAGAAAATAAAAGAGTAAATATGTACAGAGAATCACTACTATGTGTTTATAGCACTGCAGAGAAAAGCCAGTCTTTATAATGAGCATCTATCACATGAAGCCTGGTTGGCAGTCATCCTTGGAGAGAGCATATGTAATTCCCAAGAGACATGGAATAAAGCTTCTTGCTGTTTAGAATTGAGGGGGAAAGACTAAAGTAATTTGTCCCTCACTCACTCACTCAGATTAAGTCAGAATACAAGGTCTCAGGAATGGGAGGGAAATTACCCAAAAAAATCATTTGATTATATTAGGAGGCAACTTCCTATTTTTAATAGGACAGACCCTCCTTAATTGAAAACTGACTATTTACTGAAAAAACAGGGATGCTTGAATTGACCCAAACACTTGGCTATAAGTTGAAATAGAATGGGATAGTTGAGAGAGAGAGAACCAGCTTGGGTATGTCTTCCTGGTTCTTCTCCTAACTTTCCACGCACTTCCATCATGCTTCAGCTGCCATCTAACTCTGGAACTCCCCTCAAGGCCAGGGATTTTCTCATTCTGAAGCAATCATCGTCAACTATGACCTTCTAATCTTGAAACATACCTCCATCATTCCATCCCTCTTTTCCCATTGGTAAGTCCCTCTCAGGTACTCCATTTTGGGGAGTAGGCTAATCTGGCCTCCTGACTTACTAGACTCCAACATCCCCTACTTTTCAGCTCTCTTTTGTGCATTATCTTTCTCCATTAGAATAGTCTGCTCCTTGCGGGCGGAGACTGACTTTTTTACTTATATATGTATCTTCAGGGTTTAACATAGTACTTGGCCCATAGTAAGCAATTAATAAATGTTTATCAGCTGCCTACTGGCTGGGTGAATCTGAGCATGTCATTTAACTATAAGTTTTCCCAAGCAGTTCTAAGACTAGTGAAAGAAGAGGTCCCAATCTATTTGGACCTCTAAAATCAGTGCTCTTGCCATTGTCCCAAGATAAGAGCTGATATTTATGTAAAACTTTGAAGTTGTCAAAGCATTAATAACAATAGTAAGCATGCACAGAAAACCCTAAGATTTGCAAAGATCTTTCAAATATCTCATTCTAGCCTGCAAGATCAATGCTATTGTCATCCTCCTGATTTTACAGTTGAGAAACTGAGACTCAAGTTTACAAAGCTAGGAAGCATCTGAGTAGTTCCTGACTTCAGGCTCAATGCTCTATCCACTGCACCACTTAGTCACTTCCAACATATATTATCTCATGTGATTCAACAATCTCCATGATCATGAGTATTATTCCCATTTTATATATGAAAAAACAAAGGTTCAGAGAGGTTAAATCATTTGCTTAGGAGCATCCTATCAGTAAGGCAAAGGTGAGATTTCAACCCAAGTCAACATGATTCTTAATCATCATCCATTACTACTATACCAATCCTGCTGCCCTTTGGGGACATTCTTAATCCCCACTGGTTTTTTCACCTGAGGTTACATGTCACTGAGGCTTAATTAAACCTAAACAATCTCCTGCAATGATTTTCTCTAGTTTGGGTTTTTTTTTCAATTCAGGGCACAGGGCCAAATCCACATTTATATTTTCCTTCCTTTGGTTTAAATGAATGTCACACTGAGTGTATTAGAAATCCCAGGCTTCCATTGAAAGGCCAAGAAGGGAAGAGGAAAAGAAGGAAGAAGCAGAAAATCCACTAGTTTTCTTATTCTTTCATAGCCCTGCAGCTGTAATTCTCCTAGAAGTCTAATGACCCCATGAAGAGAAAAACAGATCTCCCAGGGAAAGGGGACAGCCTCAGGGAGACCTTAGCAGGGAAGCATTCTGAGCCTCATAACACCTTTAGTACAAGGGCAAGTGAGGGATATGGATCAGCACCAACCTTCCCAGCCTCAGAGCATTTTGGCACTGGAAGAGACCATACAGATCTTGGGAAAGTTGTTCCCTCTCTCTGATCCTCAGTTTTTTTCAATTTCCTCAGGTGTACTTGGGGATGGCCCAGAAAAACAGAGAGTGATACTTCAGGTCAGGAAAAGCTGAGTTCAAATTCTGCCTCAAAATTTTTAGCATGTGACCCTGAAATAATCACACTCTCTCAGTGCCTCACTTTTCTGCATCTGTAAAATGGAGATAATAAGAGCACCTACTTCTCAGAGTGGTTGGGAAGAGTTGATATATGTCAAATGAGTTAATATATGTCAAACATTTTGGAAATCTTAAAGCACCATGTATAATGCTTACTATTATCATCTTCATCATCAACAACAACATCTTTTGATTCTGACTTTCTATCTCTACAGTCTGGTACCTATCATCACTTAAATCAACATATATTGAAAGAATAATTAATTAATTATTAATTAATCAATAAGCATTTATTAAGTGCTTACTATGTGCCAAGTATCATACCATACACTAAGGATACAAAAATAAAAGGGAAATAATCCTTGCCCCTCTTCTTTTTTTTCTGCTTTTTGAGGAGGCAATTGAGGTTAAGTGACTTGCCCAGGGTCACACAGCTAGGAATGTTAAGTGTCTGAGACCAGATTTGAACTCAGGTCCTCCTGACTTCAGGGCTGGTGCTCTATCCACTGCACCACCTAGCTGCCCCTGCCCCTCTTCTTTAAGAAGGAATTACATGTGCTCACCAGTACACACACACACACACATACACACACACACACGAGTGTATACAAAACATAAGTGAAGTAAATCCAAAGCAATTTAGTGGAGAAAGAGGCCCTTACAGGAAAGATCTCAAGTCAGAATGGATGCTTCAATTCTGTTACTGGACTTTCAAAGAAAACAGGGATCTCCCAGAGACAAAGTGATGAGGAAGACCTTTCTATATATGGGACCCAGTCTGTTCAAAGGCACTAGGGCAATATATATATATATATATATATATATATATATATACATGTATATATATATATATGTATATATGTATGGAAAGCTATGTATGAGGAGTTAAAGAAAGAATAGTTTGATTAGACCACAGAGCATGTAAAGGAAAGTGATGTACAATAAACCTGGGAAGTTAGATTGGAGCTAGGCAATGAAGGGATTTACATTCCAAAGAAAATGAACAAATGAGTGAGTGAAAGAATGAATGGATGAAGGGAATTAATAAATGAATGAGTCACTGAATAAATATTGTGTAAATGAATGATGATTGAGTGAATGAATGAGTAAACTAATTAATAAGTAAGTCAATGACTAAGTGAATGAACAAAGTCTAGACAAGGGAAACATCTTGCCAAAGATCACCAAGGTGGAATAGTCTGAATTCTAATCTAGATCCTCTAATCCAAATATGGCTGGCTGTCTTTTCCAACTATATATTTTATGAAGGAAATAAGGGTTTTTTCATCTCCTATGTGCCAGGAACTGGTCTAAGCACTTTATAAATGCAATCTTACCTAATCCTCATAACAACCCCAATAGGGATGTCCCCATTTTATAGCTGAGGAAACTGAACAAACAGAGGTAAGTACTGGGGCCATATCTGAACTCAAGTTTCCTGACTCCAAGGCTTAGAGCTCTACCCAGTCCACCATCTCTCTGCTTTGATTGTGATTGTTTCTGTGTCTCATTCTTTTAGCTAAAATGGAGCCTTTATTTAACTCAGTGTCCATATGCTGCCCTTCTGGGTAGAGAAAGCGAATCAGCTGTAAAAAGAGCTATCACAAACTGAAGTTGAATCACATTATGTTGTGTCTCCAGATTGGAGCTTTCGGCTTTCACAAGACAATTACTGCTCTAGTGATATGAAAAGACCCCATCCTGAGTCTGCTGAGCTTAAACTGTGAATTACCATATCATGTTATTGTCCCTTCTTTCTCACCCACCCCAAGACTTCGCGTCCTTTGGGAATGGTTCTGCTTTTCAGCTGGGATTAGAAACAACCTTATGTAAAGACATTCTAGTTTACCAAGATTTGGCACATTAGCTGAATTACTTATTGCATGGGCTAAGGAGAGCAAGGTCATAAGTTCAGCCTCCAAATAGGGCTCTTATTTTCTATACCAGACGGGAGATCTTTTAAATACATGTCTTTGGTGCCAAGGGTACACCTCAGGGAGACATTGTACATGGCTCATAGAAAATCCAGCCCCTATATGGGAAAAACAGCCTTCAAAGTTTGCCCAGCCAATGGGGAGTCAGTTTTATCATTCTCATTTGTCAATCAGCCAACAAGCATTTCTAAGGGCCCAGAATCATATTGGGTTTAGGGATGACAAAGACAAAGAATGAAATAATTCCTATTATCAAGGAACTTAATTCATCTACTAGGCTACAAATTCTAACCATCTTTTCCTTCAAGGAGTTCCCATAGTGTGTGTCTATAAAAGAACACTAGACTTACAATCAAATGTTTTTCCTTCAAATCATGCTCCTGCAATTTGCTAGCTGTATAACAATGGGCAAATTATTTCTCTAAGACTCAGTTTCTGGATCTATAAAGTGGGAACACTTACTGGCATAGAGTTACCCTGAGGAAAATGCTCAGGAAACAATTGAGTACAGTGTCAATGACTTAGTGTAGTGAGATAGATAGATAGATGGATGGATAGATAGATATAGATGTAGATATAGATAGATACACACACACACACACATATATATATATATATAATTTATATTTATATTTTTAGTTTTTCCAGGGTGGACTCCCCCTCCACCAAAGCAGACTATAACACCTCTAGAACCTAAAGACTTGTTTACTTGAGGCACATAGACATGCTCAGTGTCAGACATACAATTAATAGGAATAGGAGTTGTTACTCACATATCACTTTAAGGTTCGCAAAGAAGTTTAGCTACTTATATTCACTCATATAAAGAGGCAGGGTAGAAAAGAAGAAAAAAGTATTTATATAGCACCTACCATATGCCAGATACTATGCTAAGTACTTTACAAAGATCATCCCATTTCATCTTCGTAACAACCTTATGAGGTAGGTGGTATGATTTTCCCCATTTTACAGTTGAGCAAACTGAGGAAAACAGAGGTTAAGTGGCTTAATTAGGATTACACAGCTAGCTAGAGTTGAAGCAGAATTTGAATTCAGATTTTCCTGATATCAAATGCAGATCCCCTTCCCTTACCACCTAGCTAGCTCTGAAGCTAGAATAGAATAATAATAAAAATAGAGTAGTTAATAAAGATCATGATCATAACAGCTAGCATTTAAAGAGTGTTTTATTGTTTTCAAGGTTTTATATGTTCATTCAATTGATTTGTTATATGTTATATGATATGTATTACATTTTACATGTTATATATATGTATATATATACACTGTTATATGTTACTTCATTTGATGTTCACAGCAATCCTAAGAGCCCCTTAACCACTAAACCAAACCTCCATAACAAGCCCTTAGAGAGTTTTCTGAAAGAATTTTGTTGAATGCAGACAATAAGCATCCAAGATGTGTTATATGCATGTATTATAATATGGCTGAAAATCAAGCAAATTCTTACCTTTCACTCACGCCTTTATTTCCCAGAATGTTCAACAGGAATTTGAAGTTAAAAAAAAATACTAGCAGTAAGTGATTTCAACACCCTAGGGCAAATGTTCCTTTAATGGTAGAAAGCTTTCCTAATTTTAAATTTTCATTTCTCATTTTCCACCTTGTGAAACATGTCTCAGTTCTACTACAGACACCTTTAGGGAAATCCCTTGACACCCATTAATTTCCCTGCCTAAGAAACAGCAACTTGGGCACTTCCTTATCCAAATTTGAATGGTAGCTTGAGCTGGAAATAGTATCAGTATTCTTGGGCACTTGTTTAGAACTCTCTTCCCATTTATACACAGTTCCCAAAAAGAAAAACATCCAGTGAAGTTTTAGTTCCCCCCAGTATTAATATGGCACTTCCCAGATTTCTCCCCAATCAGTGCTTCTGCAAAAACTCCTTCACATGAGTCACATAATGCAGATATTTGTTATATGGAAACTGGCTCAGGGCTGGGCAAAATTGTGATGTATGTAAAGTTTGTCTAAAGTCTCAAGTCTCTCCTTACTGTGACCTTGCAAAACAAATTTGTAAAAATGTTATCTCTAGTTAGGAATGAGTGAATGAATGCTCTAGACACACAAATACAGAACTAAAACGAGTCCATTCCTTGAAAGAATTTGTATGTTAACAGAGGATGATAACTCGATAGGGAAGAGTATCAAGGAAGAGCACTTTAGTCTAAAAAGTCACAAGAATAATAAATATGGTCATAAAAAGAATTTATTGACAGTCCATCCAGGAACACTAGAATAGCATTTGATCCTAGCTCTAGAATTGGAGTGATAGGACTTGAGTGAAGATTAAGGTGGAAGTTAAGAATATGGAACAAAAATAGGGAATGAAGTGAATGATTTACTTGAAAAGTGCTCTAAGGAAATCATCAGTCAGAACAATAGGATTCTAAGAGAACATGTTCTGGAGGTTAATGGGTTAAAAAATTAGAGTATGTTTCTAGTCTGGGCAACAAGGATGCCAGAGAGTCTTCCTGGAGATGTCCAGGGAGATGGGAGATGGACATGAATTACTTTCCATGAGCTTCTAACTGCCGTACAATATGGCATACAACTTGGGACTAACTGCAACCAAATTGCCAACAATTATGAGATGTCTTCACTTTGGAGTAAGTTTTATTTTAAAAAATTAAACTGTTTATACTGTCTCAGTCTACATGACCAGAATCTCATCTCTTTTTGATGCTCTCAAATTTATTTTATTAATTTTGTGTTTATTTTTCTACTTAATTTCTTTCCCATTCATTCAATAATTACTTATTAGCTAGTAGTGCACTGTGCAAGTCACCAAGAAAAGTCCAGAGCTTAGATAAAGTATCATTCAGACAAGACAACAAACCAGAGAAGCAAACTTTGAAAGAAAGCCGGTCCTGGAGTTCCTTAATATCTTGGTAGTTAGTTGCATGGCTAGTAGCAAGATCAGGATGTTCGTTTGTAAAATGGGACTGATATCTTTGATCTGCTTCTCAATTCCCTCACAATCACAAGAAGGAAAAATAGCCAGAATAGCCAAGATTGTTTCAAGAATCAGATTAGATAATTCAATTCAGGTCAGCAAGTCTCTTCTCTCTATGCAATTCAAGAAGCATCCTAAAGTAATGGATTGAGAGTTGGCCTTTGGGTCACAAAGACATTTTCAAATGCTTACCTCTGATACAAATAGGCTGTATGATCCTGGGCAAGTCACCTATTTCCTAGTGTTCTTAAGAAACTAAGATTATAAATTGCAGACAGGGGCCAATCTGTATTAAGACAAGAAGGCTTCATTCTAAGAACTCCCTGCGACAATGAGATCACAGATCTATTTATTGTTAATGAAAGGCACTACATTGGATTCTTTTATTTCAGGGATGGGGAACACCCAGCCCACGAACTGTATAAGGCCTACAAAATCATTTGGTCTGGCTCTGCCAAGGCAACTGCAGGTGACAGCAACCTCCCACTGTTTGAGTTCTTTAAGTTAATAATATTGTATGATTCACAAATGATATTATAAATATCCAAATAGCCCTTGGCAGAAGAAAGGTTCCCCACCCATGTTTTATGCAAAAATGAAAATGATAGAATCTTTGCTCTCAGAAAGATTCTAGTCTATGAAAGGATGCATATAAGAAAAATGCACATCAAGCAAGTTTTGAAATAATTTTAGTAGGCAAAGTACTATATATATGCATGTATATATATACATATTATATATAATGCTATATATACATAGTTTCAAATTTAATATATTGATATATATATACCATACTTTATATACCTCAAAGGACTATGTAAATTTTATATCATTATATATAGTCCCCCATGTTTGTGTTTTCTATCATCTAGTGGAAGAATAAAACCCAGATAAATATTCCATGCAATGTAAAGTGACCAAGTATTCTAATTAAAAACCCAAGTTTTACATGACATCCAGGGAGGAACATCATTACCAGTGGATAGTGCATAAGCCCACAAAATGAGTTTAATATATTCCAGGCTATTCCAGGTGAAATTAAGTTCTGCCAGGCTCTACCAAGTGGTAAAGCTTTAAGGACCATGAGTCTGTCATCCAAGGAGCAGCATAGTTGAGTTTGGAGAGGCTCCAAAATGTTGGCTGCCAAATGACAGATATTTTGGCTACATTTATGAAACCTACCTGCCACAAGAGGTGATTTTAAGGAACACACTTTGTTACCTAAACAATCACAGAATTTCAGAATTAAAAGGGACTCAAAGGACAAGTCAAAATCATAGCTTATATCTTGACAAATGGTCAGCTAGCTTCTACCTGAAGGTCATTAATGAGATGGAAACCATTTTATTCTGAGATAGCACCTTCCATTTTAGGACAACTCTGACTATTAGGAGTTGTTTTCCCCCAACAAAATTCTTTTCAATTTTTTCCCATCACTCCTGGTTCTGCCATCTAGGGTCTATGGTAACCTTTAATATACTTGAAGGCAACTATCACATCACTGCTATATTTTCTCCAGGCTAAACATGTCCAGTTTCTTCAACCATTTTAATATGACATGAACCCAAAACTTTATTATCATGGTTGCTCCTCTTTGAATATTCTTCAATTTATCCAAGTTCTCAATAAGAAATAAAGATGCTTAATAATTTTTTAATATTCTCAAATGAAATGTTTTATTTACAGTGTTCTGTAAACTTATAAGTATTACATGAATATTAGTTATTACCTTATTAAATGATCAAAGGAATTTATGTTATCTTCTAAAACAAACATTGTTTAAGTTCAGAATCCATCAAGAAAATCCACATGAACATGACTCCATAAATTTCAAATATCAAAAGAGAATGGTCACATAACAGATATTAATAAATTAGAAGGTATCCAGAAGAGGGCAATCAAAATGGGAAGAGACCTCCAAGCCATTCCATAAGGAGAATTATTTGAAAGATTTAGGAGATGTTTAAACTGGAGAAAATAAGAAGTGGGTAGGTAATATGATAACTACCATCAAGTACTGGGAGGTTTGTCTTGGAAGAGGGTCTAGACCTATTCTTCTTAGCCTCAGATGTCAAAAAAGAAAAATGAATGAAATTTATAGAGAGGTTTTTTATAGAAAAGTTATATATAGATATATGTTATACTGTGTCAAATTTATAGAATTCAAGTCATTCTCCAACTGATAGTCAAAAGATATAAACAATTTGCAGATGATGAAATTAAAGCTATTTATAGTTATATGAAAAAAATGCTCTAAATCACTATCAATTAGAGAAACTCTGAAGTATCACCTCATACCACTAAGATTGACTAAGATGACAGGAAAAATATAATAACAAATGTTGGAGGGGGTTGGGAAAACTGGGACATAGCATTGTTGATGGAGTTGTGAACTGATCCAACCATTCTGGAGAGCAATCTGAAACTATGCCCAAAGGGCTATAAAACTGCATATTAAAATTGTGCATATCTTTTGACCCTGTAGTACCATTACTGGGTCTGTATCCTAAGAAAATCATAAAGGAGGGAAAAGGACTCACATGTGCAAAAATATTTGTAAGCAGCTCTTTTTGTGATAGCAAAGAATTGGAAAATGAGTGTATGTCCATCAACTGGGAAATGGCTGAACGAGTTGTAATATATGAAGATAATGGGATATTATTTTTCTATAAAAATGATGAACAAGCTGATTATAAAAAGGCCTTGAAAGATTTACATGAACTGATGCTGAGTAAAACAAACAGAACCAGGAATACATTGTATATAATAACAGGAAGAACGTGTGATGATCAACTATGAAAGGTTGGTTATTTTCAGTGGTTCAGTGATCCAAAATAATCCCAATAGATTTTGGACAAAAAAATG
Organism: Myrmecobius fasciatus; assembly: GCA_023553655.1. Classification (NCBI taxonomy): domain Eukaryota; kingdom Metazoa; phylum Chordata; class Mammalia; order Dasyuromorphia; family Myrmecobiidae; genus Myrmecobius; species Myrmecobius fasciatus. The sequence continues at coordinate 299,132 of JAJPUD010000118.1, read as the reverse complement.
CCATCTGCATCCAGAAAAGATCTAAGGAGATTGAATATAAATTAACACATGCTATGTCCACTTCTTTTTTCTTTTTTTTTATCTTTCCCATGGTTTTTCCTTTTGCTCTGATTTTTTTCTCCCAACATGATTCATAAAGCAATGTGTATTAAAAATAAATAAATTTACTACAATAAAAAAGAATTGTTAATTAGAGTTATATAAAAGTAGTATATCCTGCCTTAGGAGATAGTGGGTTCCTCTTTATTTGAAGACTTCAAGCAAAAGCTGGAATATATTTTGGGTAAAGAAGAGATTCCTGTTCTTTTATGTTTTGGATTAAGAGGCCACTGAGGTACCTTCTACTCCAAAATTCTGCTAAAATTGATGGGTAGCTATAGATGTCTCTGAACCTAGTCATCAGATTAGGACTGCAATGCATCAAATATATAGATTGTATTCTGGGACCATTAATTTGCCAATTGATTCTGGTTTGAATATAGATCTCCCTAAGCATACCAAAGTACACTGGTAAATCAACCATGATACTTTAATTCACAGCCTTGAAAATAAGAGCAAATATTTTCAAAAGCAATGGGAGAACCCTAAGCCATTCAAAGGATGGCTGAACAAAGGCAGTCATTATCTAAGGCAGAGATGAATGAATAGGGATGCAGGCAGAGGCACTCTGAATCATCTGCATCCTTGAAATAATAGAATCTGGACTTCCTGAAAATAAAGAATGACCATAATACAGTCTTGACTAAACAAGGACATAGCCACCAGCAAGTCAAAATTATTCTTATTGAGAAATGGTCTCAGTCCTGTAATATTTCCTTGCTGATAAAATGACATCTCAGTAATAGATTGGAGATATATATCCATTAATATAACCATTCTACTAATCCATTTTTAAAATTAACATTATATAAAATTAAATGTCACACAAACAAGATATACTTGTTCATTAAATATAGTTGAAGAGAGGAAGAGAGTAGTGATTACTGTGGCTGATCTGCTCCTTAATCAAGCTAAGACATACTAAGAGACATCTTAAGTCTGGCTAGTATGGATGAGGAAACAAGTGTGACACTCCAGATAAATGTGATGAAAAGACAGAGGTGGACTGGGATATAATGGGTCTGGTTAATTCCTGCCACAAAAGTAGAAGAAATGGGAAATATTGCAAGGAATTCTTTGGATAATGATCTCCCAGTGTCATTAGTTAGTGTCACTGATGTCAGAAAATTAAGGCAAACAATGTAGAGGGGAAGGGTGCAGGGAGGAAGTCCAAGTTTTGTCATTTGGTTAAGACCAACTGATCAAGGCTATTGGGAAGGCAAGAAACTGATATCTGGGAAATGGTCATGTATGTGAAACTAGCCTTGACAAGAGAGCCTCAAAGCTTGGTAAGAGAATCAGTGGTCATGGCATACTGTTTGTTACTTAAAAAAGATTAAGTCATTACCAGGAGGGCATGCAGTATGTGCATAATTATTTGGCACAATGCATAATGTGTATGAGTTTGAAATACACAATGATAAGAATTATAAGATCAGTTTTTGTATAGTATCACTTATCTGAATTGCAGTTCATAACTGAAATTTTCCTCAGATTATCAAGAAATTGTCAAGCTTGTGAGTGCTCACCATAAGCAGACTCTGTACTAAATTCTGGGGATACAAAGGAAAAGGAAAAGTATTGCTGGACTTCAAAGGCTCACTTTCTAAAGGAACAAAATCATAAAAATAGGTACATTTTAGATTAGATAGAAGTACTATATACATATACAGAATAAATACAGTCAACATATGGAGAGTGGTAGCCACGGAGGGATGAGTTGGACTTCAAAGTCAAAAGGAAAGAAGGAAGCAATACAATAGTACATACTTGATATGTCATTATTGAAATAATGGTAATGTTGATCTGATTGCTAATCTCAGAGTAAGAGGTCAGAAGTTGAAGGGGGTTCAAGAAAGAGCATAGTAAGGCAGAAGTCAAGACTATAACTAATTCATGGCACAAATATACAACATAGTTGTATATACTGTATATACATATATTTGTGTAAATATAAAAATATAGTATGTATAGATATGGAACATATACATTTGTGTGCATGAATATAAAATATAATACATGCACAGAGAGTAGATGAAAGTTAACCTAACAGAAGAAGGTACCAGCGCCTGAGAAGAACTGGGAAAGGTTTCCTAAATATTTCTCAGTTTTGAAGGAAGCCAGAAATTCTAAAATGGGGAGAGGAAAAGGGAGAACACTCTAGACCTGGGAGAAGGTCAACATAAAAACATGGAAAGAAAAGGTAAAATGTTATTTGTAAAGTAAGTCAATATGAGTAGACCATAAGGCAAGAGGATGGGGAGTAATGTGAAAGTGCCTGGAAAGGAAGAAAAGGATCAGATTATAAAGAGCTTCTAACAACAAAAAAAAAGTTTATATTTTATTCCAGAAGTAATAGGAAGTCAGTGGAGCTTATTGAGTATGTTGACATAGTCAGATCTACATTTTAGGAATATCATTTGGTAACTGGAAAGAATGGATTGAAGAGAGAAACTATAGGTGGAGAGATTAATTAGGATTCTACTGTGAAAGTTCAGGAAAGAAAAGATAAAGAACCGCATAAATCATAAGCTACATTAGTGAATGAATGGAAAAAGATTTATTAAGCATTTGTTTTGTGCCATTTACTATGCAAAACCAAAGACAACAGTGGGACTAACTCAAGAATCTTACATTCTAGGAGGAAAAACACATATGGAGAGTGGTGGCCAGGGAGAGATGAGTTGGACTTCAAAGTCAAAAGGAAAGAAGGAAGCGATACAATAGTACATACTTGATATGTCATTATTGAAATAATGGTAATGTTGATCTGATTGCTAATCTCAGAGTAAGAGGTTAGAAGTTGAAGGGGATTCAAGAAAGAGCCTAGTAAGGCAGATGTAAAGAATATAACTAATTCATGGCACAAGTTTGGGTTTAAGATGCCTAAATATAGAGGGCCCTCCTCAGTCAAAACATGACCATAGGGTGGGAGTTCCAAAGTTGAGCAGCTTAGTTCCTCTAGGTAACTGACCTAATCCTTAGTCCTTTCAAGGCATGGCCTTTGAAACTTTTGTTGAGAGGTAGAGTAGCAGCAGGACGATTTGAAAGATGATGATGGGAGAAGTAAAGTGGAGAAAGAAGGGCATGGATATAACAGCACCTTCCATTTACTCTGTATGTAATTCACATTTACCTGTTTATAACATTTTTGTTTTCTCCTTTTAGAATGTGTTCTTTGTGGATCCAACCATTCTGGAAAGCAATTTGGAACTATGCTCAAAAAGTTATCAAACAGTGCATACCCTTTGGCCCAGCAGTGTTTCTATTGGGCTTATATCCCAAAGAAATCATAAAAGAAGGAAAGGGCCCCACATGTGCAAGAATGTTTGTGGCAGCTCTTTTTGTGGTGGCTAGAAACTGGAAACTGAATGAATGCCCATCAATTGGAGAGTGGCTGAATAAATTATGATATATGAATGTTGTGGAATATTATTGTTCTATAAGAAATGATCAGCAGGACGATTTCAGAGAGGCCTGGAGAGACTTGAAGAACTGATGCTGAGTGAAATGAGCAGAACCAGGAGATCATTATACACAGCAACAAGAAGACTATATGATGATCAATTCTGATGGATGTGGCTCTCTTCAACAATGAAATGTTTCAAACCACTTCCAATTGTTCAGTGAAGAAAGCTATATACACCCAGAGAGAGGGATATGAATGTGGACCACAGCATAACATTTTCATGCTCTCTATTGATGTTTGCTTGCATTATGTCTCCCTTCTCAGATTTTTTTTGTAGATCCAACTTTTCTTGCACAGCAAGATAACTGTAAAAATATGGATACACATATTCGATTTGTCAAGTATTTTAACATAATTAACATGTAGTTGACTTCCTGCCATCTAGGGGAGGTGTAGGGACTGAGGGGGGAAATTTGTAACAAAAAGCTTTGCAAGGATCAATGTTTAAAAATTACCCATACATATGTTTTGCAAATAAAAAGCTTTAATAAAAAATAAAATAAATAAATAAAAATAAAAAAATAGAATGTGTTCTTTGAGGGTGAAGACTGAATTTTTTCTATCCCCAGTACTTGTTACAGTACCTGGGACACAGTAAACGCTTAATAAAAGAATGTTCATTGATTTATTAATTGATTTTGCAAAGGTAGGGTTGACAAAACTTGCCCTGTTCAGTCATTTTCTAATGTGTCTGACTCTTCCTGATCCCATTTGGAGTTTCCTTGGCAGAGATACTGGAGTATTTGCCATTTCCTTCTCCAGTTCATTTTAGATGAGGAAACTGAGGCAAAAAGGGTTAAGCGACTTGCCCAGATAAGTGTTTAAGGCCAGATTTGAACTCAAAAAGATAGACTTTCTAACTTCAGACTGAACAGTCTCTCCAATGCACCATCTAGCTGTGACAAGACTTCGCAACTAATTATATGAGGAAAAGAGATGAGTCATTTGACTAGACCAAAAAGCTGTTAGTACATCAACAGAAATGGGTATGATGAGAAGAATCATGGGTTTGGGGGAAAACATGGTAGATATGTTGAATTTGAAAGATCTATGGGAAATCAGGGATGTCAAGGTGGCAGTTCATAATAATAAGTCTGGAGTTCAGGAGAGAGAGGAAGACTGTTTATATGGATTGAGAATTATCTTTAAAGAGATGATGTTTGAACACATAGAGATTCATGTGATCCCCAAGGGGAAAAAAAACAAGGATGTTTTTTAGAAATTGATTGGTGTTGGGGCAACTAGGTGGCGCAGTGGATAGAGCACCAGCCCTGAAGTCAGGAGGACCTGAGTTCAAATCTGGTCTCAGACACTTAACATTCCCTAGCTGTGTGACCCTGGGCAAGTCACTTAACCCCAATTGCCTCAACAAAAAAGCAAAAAAAAAAAAAAAAAAAAAAGAAAGAAAAAAGAAAAAGAAATTGATTGGTGTAGGTGGCTACTGAGATTCCCTCCAAATCTAGATCCTGTGAATTTGTGGGTAATGCTTATAGAGAAAGAAAAGAACCGACGATCATCCTCTGTCACCTTCAAAAGCCAAGTCCATGGGAAAATGTCAAGGCCCTATTTTTATTCCACATTTGAATCCTGGACCTTCAGCAAGTATACATTAGTTGTTACTGTTCTTGTTCAGGTGTATCAGACATGCTGATGCTTCATGATCCCATTTGGGGTGTTCTTGATAAAGATGTTGAATTATTTCTCCAATTCATTTGATAGTTGAGGAAATCAGGGCAAACAGGACTAAATGACTTGCCCAGGGTCGCCCAGCTAGCAAATGGCTGAGGCTGGTTTTGACCTCAGGTCTTCTTGACTCCAGACCTGGAGCTCTATCGACTGTATCACCTAGGTCCCCCAGCATCCATTTAGCTTAACCCAGGCTGTCTCAGCAATGCTTTGGACTGCAGCCAAGCTACCAGCATTAGAATGATACTTACTAAAGCAGAATGCCTCTGAACAAGGCTAAGGGGGAGCATGGCAGCAGGATGCCCAAGATTCTCTTATGTAAAGAATGGAAATGGGACAGTTGCCAATAGGGGCAACTTGAGAAATACCATCAGGCTGCAGTGAAGCACAACTTGAAAATGATACAGTCAAGCAGTCATATGCTGCAACACAGCAGCTACAGCAGAAGGTTCAAGCTGGCACGAAGCAATTAGAAATGGAATGGCAAGTACCAAAGAGAGGCAGGAGGAAGTCAATGAAGGGAGAGCAAAAAGCACAAAAGGAATAGCATCGCCTTCTTCACCTTGAGTAATCACTCATCTCAGTTTCCATGTCTGTAAAATGGACTTTACCATAATTCTTAACCTTTTCTCTTTCATGGACTCCTGTGGAAATCTGGCGAAGGCTCATGGACTCCTTGACAAAATACTTTTTACCTACATTCGTAAGTTAAAGAAATGCTAAGTTTTAGTTAGAGATTAATGAAAATAAAGATGTGTTTTCCCAATAACTTCATGGACCCTCTGGAATCTATCTACCAACCCTTTGGGAGCCCATGAATTTCAGATTATGAACTCCTAAATCCCCAAGTTTTCTCCCAGACCAAATTTCATTCAATAGTCAATGCCTCAATCCACAAAAGATCAATTTTAGGGGTCTATAGCATGGAAGGTGTATGGAAAGAACACTGAAATCAAGACACTGACAACCTCTGTGACTTTTGGCTAATCAGTTTTCTTCTCTAAATGTTTCCTCATTCATAAAATGGGGGAATTGGCTGAGATGATCTCTATAGTTCTTTAATTATATAAAGAACTTTGACGTTAAGAAATCAGCAATGTTGGTAAACCAATGGATCAATGGATTGATGGAATTTATCAAGTATTTACAATGAGCTAAGCACAAATATGGAAGAACAAATACAAAATAGTCCCTTTTCTGAAGGAACTTACATTCCAAGATGGGAATTCTAAAACTGAGTGATTTAATGTCTACAGGGAATAATAGTCTTGGAAGATCCAGTGAGGGAAGAAGTTAGGGGTCTTTAGTTCAGAAAAGAGAAAACTTGGGAGAGCATCATAGCTGTCTTTAAGAGTGTAACAGGTGTTATGGGAAAGACATGTAAGGCTTATTCTCCTGAGACTCTGAAGTTAGAATTAGAAGTAATGAGCAGAAGTTCCCAAAGGGTTGATTTTAAGCTTGAAGTAATTTTAAAAAATTCCTAATAGAGCTTTTCAAACGTGGAATGAGTTGCTTCAGGAGGTAGTTTCTCCTTTGCTGAATGGAGGCTTTCAAGCAAAAGCTGGATGCTTATTTGTTGGGTATCTCATTGACTGAATGCTTGTTCATATGTGAGTTGTAATAGATGAGCTCTAAGATCCTTCCTCTGATTCTTAACAATGTAAGAATTTTGCAGTAGTATTTGATATACTAGGTAACAAAGCATTGAGCACAAAGCCTGGCACATCATAAATGTTGAATAAATGTATTTTTCTTCACTCACTTAGCATGCATGTTTTTTTAAGAGCAAAATTTTTAAAGCACACCAAATCTTCATTTAAACTATTCATGATTATTATTTTAGTGTTAGTAATCAGAACAACCAGTCAACCATGAGTTTAAATTGTGAAATAAATTTCCCTATAAAATTCTTCAAAGTATATCATGTTATCAATCTGATGGCCTCAATGATCACTTGCTATAATGGTATCCTTCTTTAAAAAAAAAAAAAAAGCTCTGAAAAAGAAGTATTACAGTGATCTTTGACAATGCTTTTGTTTAAGAAAATTCTGAATTTGAAGCCAGATTTGAAATCAAACCCAGGTTCTATTACTTATGTGATTTTTGGGAAAGTCAATGAATATTTCCAAATTGTTCAAATGTAAACTTCTTGTTGTTTGTTATTATTTGCCCTTCATTATCAAAGAAGAGGAGGTAGTCTGAGATATGCAAATGCGCTGGATTTAAATGAGGGAAGGCTGTGCAAAGTCCCCAGCCTCACTTCCTCCTCCAGCACTATCTGGGTCCAGTGGCCAGATATAGATCAGGATGACTAGATGCTGTTGGAAACCTTGGTCTTCTTAAGCTAAAGTCTTTAACAGGTCTTTCTTTGAATGAGGTAGCACTCATTCAGTGATTAAAGCAAGAATAAGATATGAGACAGAGAATGGACTAGAATTTAGGATATAAACTTTTTCCACTCTCAATCTCTTCTCACCCAAGAAACTTTTCCGTGACCCTGGGTGTATAGGTATATAAATTAGATATACAAATCAATCATTTGCTAATAACAAATCATAATTTGCAACTCCACATTCAGTTACAAGATCCCATATGGGATGAACCAGTTTAAGAAGACAGAGAATATATGACTTCTGAGGTCCCTTCCTATCCTAAACCAGCTCCTAATGTGAAATTTGAATTGAATTGAATTTGAATTCTAATATGAAAATTGAATTGAAATAGCTTTGAATTTGAATTGACTCAAATTTGAATTCTAATCTGAAAACTGAATTGGCAAGATCAGGTACCAGACACTGAGATCCTTTCTCAAACTCAGCTGCCAAGCACTAAAACTCTACTGCAGAGAGCACAACTTTATTGGGCTCACCATGTTATTCAAATGCCAAATATACGCTTGACTAAAAGACTTTTCTATGAGGAACTCACACAAGGGAAGTCTTCACATGGTAATCAGAAGCAGTGATACAAGGACACTTTCAAGGTCTCTCTGAAGAACTTTGGAATTTATTGCATGACATGGGAGATGCTGGCACAGGCCCACACAGACATACTCTCATCAGAGAAGGTGCTGTGCTCCTTGAGCAAATCACAGTTGAAGTAGTTCAAAAAAAATGAGATATGTGCAAATTTAGAGAACCCACCCCAAATGTTCACATTGCTCAGCCACAGTAACTTGAGTCTAAACTACTGATTTCATTTTGGTCTTTTTCAAGAATTAAGTTCAGCAATCAACCAACTTAGATTTATACAGTGTTTTTATATCTAAATGGAATATTTATACACATGATCTCATTTTATCTTTACAGATAAGAAAATTAAAGCTCAGAGAATTAGACTGACTTTGCCACAGTCACATAGTGGGTAGAAGGATTAAATCCAAGTCTTCCTGAATCCATGTCCAGATCCTATTCCACCAAACTGAACTGCCTCCTGTTCCTCATAACTGTTAAGATCTGTGGAACTGCTAAAAGCACTATTTTTATTTGCAAAATGATAGTGTGGGACTAGAGAACACGTCCCTAGTTTTGACATTCTATTTCCTCAAGGTCCCTTCTAGCACTGCAAGTCTAAGTTCTATGTTCTCATGTCCCCTCTGGCTTTGATATTCTGCAGTTCAATGATAGATGCAGTAAATTCAACATCTTTATTTTTGCAGAACAAAGAATATTTGCATTTTTAGAACTTTCTCTAGCATAACACCATGTCATTATCCTCTATGAGGACGTTGGAAATAGTAAATCATTGCCAAAGCAACCAATTGAAAAGAAAAAAATTTATTCCCCCATCAGCAGATTATTTTTGTCTACACAATGCAAAGGGATCTGTTTGCTTTATTTGGGCCTTTAATGTTATCCAAAAGAATTTTGCTCAAGTGTTTGAATACAATTCAGGCAAACTTAGAGCTTCAGCCAAAATAGCAACAGATTTTTCTTTTAATATGACAAGGGTTTTTACTACTGATTAAGCTAAAACAATGGATCTGGAAATTCTCAGATCCATTTATTACTTAATGTAAATTACTATTAGTTTTGTGATATTAAATAAATTGCTTGCTCTCTTTGGGTTTCAATTGTCTCATCTATATAATGGTGATAATGACAATTCATCTGCCTAAAGTTACTTTTTTAGATCAGATAATCATTTAAGATACAGTTCTATTGTATCCTATTTTATATACATTAAATAAAAGTATATGTATCCAACCAGCAAGAAGAACTGGGTTCAGATCCTGACTCTGATACATATTATCTATCTAGAAAGTCACTTAATCTCTTTATGCTAAAGGTAATTCTTTAAGAATAAAAGTTTCAGAGTGCCAAAACACATTTGTAAAAAGAGGTTCCTGTATCAATTAAATCCCATCTCTAGTTCTCAATCTTTCTGTAGAGAGGCAACATAGCAGAGTGAAAAACATTAGAGTCCATGTAGCCCAGCCATCTCATTTTGCATATTAAGAAACTGAGACTCAGAAAAGTCAAAGGACTTGTGCAAAATCATGATGGCAGGGAGCAACCATTAAATCCAGGTCCTTTGCGTCAAGATGCTTGCCTCTAGCACACCAAACTTATTCCTGAAAAAAAGTATTTAGATTGATAGACTTAGAGTCAGGAAGAACTATGGAATAGACCTGGTCTTTAAACTTACTGTATGACCCTAGACAAATCATTAATGAAATTTAGGCAAAACACTAAGAAGTCAGAGTTGGGTTGCAATGTGCTTGAGCAAAGGGAATTTCCAAAGTGGGAGCTCCCTCATGCTGACAAACCCAGATATCTTTGATATATTTTTATATATACATTAAGAGATCTGGCATGTCTATTATATGGGGACCAACCTAGTTAAGTTTAAGGAGGCTCATAACCTAAAAGCCTGCCATCCACTTCCAAGGACAATTCCCTCAGGCAGAAAAGGTTTACTATTTAGATGAGCAGAAGAAAAACCCGCACTGTTGAGATCCTTGAGGTATTGAAGTGGCTGTTTTTTATGAATTGGGTAAAGTGTCTCATATATACATGCTTGGGCAAGTTTACATGCATTATTAAAATATTTGAGGAAAGACTGTCCATCTTGGATGCAGAAATGCAATAGAATATTCACACTCCTTAAAGAAATGACAGCTCTAGGGAACATCAAGAAATATATAGAGAGAACAGCAATCATGCAAACTGAAGAAAGCAAAGCTAGAAAACATGTACAGACAGTGATTGCAATGATAATCTTTTTAAAAGGCAACATTACATGTTGGATAGTATCTTAACTTGACAAAGTCAAGAAGACTTGAGTTCAGATTTTGCCTCAAGCTCTTATTAGTTGTATGACCCCAGGCATAAATCCCTTAACTTTTGGAAGCCTAAATTTCTAATGTGGGGATATTAATAGGAACCGCCTTATAGGGATGTGGATATCAAGTGATCTGATTATGAATGGTGCTTTGTTAACCTTAAAATGCTACATAAAGATCAGTAATTGTTTTTAATGCAAATAGAAGACCTGATCAAAAGTGGACAGAAGGAACAGTAGGAAAGTTACCATTAGTTAACCCATATTTTTTTTATCATAATGCCTCTAAATTTATTTTCATATCAGTGGTTTTGTTGTTCTCCATTAAGTCTGTAAAGGAGCACATTAATAAAATTCTGACTTGAAGCCATATGGCCCCATTTATACAAAGTCAAAACAGCACATTAGAAAGTTAATTAGTAAGGCAGTATGATGTGGCAGAAGAAATATTAGATTTGGAGTCAAAGAATGTGGGTTCAAGTCTCAGCACTTCAATCAATTATTCAATGATTTCCTTCGCTGCCTTTCAGGATCCTCATCTGGAAAAGAAGCGAATAGGCTATTTGGTGATGGCCTGATAAATTACTTAGAAAATCCTAGATAAACAGCAAAGAAAATTATACTTTTAGTCAAATATCAAGGTAGAAAATAATTAAACAGCAGTAACCAAAAAATTAATGTTATAAAAACAATATATATTACATATATATAATATCTAATATGTATTACAGAATATATTATAAATATGTCTAAAACATATTATAAAGATATAACATATAAACATATAATTTAATATAAGATTTCGTTATAAAATAATATATTAAATATAATAAATACAGCAATAACAAAAAAGCAATAAAATTAAATGGCAATAACAAAAAGACCTCCATATTCTTCAAAACAAATGTATTTAGGGAAGCAATTTTTGTGCTGACAAGAAACTAGAAACAAAGTATATGCCCACTTAAGACAAAAGCTTTTTTTTTTCTTTTTAATCTGATCTTTCTTGTGCAGCTTAGATAAATGCAGAAATATGTTTAGAAGAATTGTACATGTTTAACCTGTATTGGATTACTTGCTGTCTAGGGGAGGGAGGGAAAGAAAAATTTGGATCACAAGGTTTTGCATGAGTGAATGTTGAAAACTATCTTTGCATGTATTTTGAAAATAAAAAGCTATTATTTAAAAAAAGAGAATAGCTTAACAAATTATAGTACAAGAATGTAATGGAATATTACCATGTTGTAAGAAACAATAAAAATGATGGCTACAAGGTAATATTGGGTGATTTATATGAACAGATACATTGAAGTAAGCAGAACCAGCAAAATAATGTGTAAAACAACAATGTTGTAAATGGAAAGAATAACAAAATGATAGAAACCAGATTCTATGAAATTAACACAACTAAGCTAAATGGCAAAGAAGACATATGAAAAAATTTATGCTTCCTTATAGAGGTAAGGGACTGTAAGCATGAAAATTTGCCTTTGCTGTCAGATTGTTTCAACATATTACTAATTTTGATGAATGATTTTCTGTTTTGCTCTTTGTTATAAGGAATAATCCTCTAAAGAGGGATAAGGGACAAATACATTGAAAAGTGCTGTGTAATAAATATGTGAATAATTTTTTTTAAATGAGAGGTGTCAAACCAGTAATTGTCAGAGTTGGCATTTGAACCCTGATATCCAGACCCTATTCCAGGGTTCTAATATATCATAGGTGTTAGACCCCGTGTATCTCTAATGCTTTTATAATGTGTCAAGAGACAATACAAATATAAGAAACAAGGAAAGATGGATTGTGGTTAGGATTTGACCTCTACTCTGTCTCCTGCATAAATCCCCAGTCATGTCTTTAGCCCCAACAACCACTAGGATATTAAATCATTTAGAGGGCCTGAAATATACAATGGACTTTATGAAACTGGAGACCTGAATTAGGAAGAGAGAGAGAAAAGGGAGGAGAGAAACTGAACTGTGAGACTTTATGATGAGAGATAGCAAAAAGGGTTACTCCAGTGGACTGTCATGTCATAGGCTGTCAGCTTCAATACTTGCATTGCCAGATTCATGATCCCCCATATGATTGTCATTTTAAAGGTAGATGACACCCCCACAGTCATCAATTCTGCTTACTGTGCTACATATATGACCTTGATCAAATCACTTCCCCAATCTATATCTCAATTGCTCATCTTTCAAAAGAGAAGGATTAGACAGGATGATTTCACATGTACTCTCCTACTCTGAATATATTCCTATGAGTCATAGTTTTAGAGATGAAGAAACTGAGGTTAAAGAGTCAGGGCTGCAGTGTTAATAAATACAGGTTTGAATCCAGGTCCTCTGCCTCCAGAGGGATTTTGAACCATCTAAGAGATATAGATCTTTACTCCAACACTGCCTGGTATATAATGTGTTTAATTGGTGTTTGTGGATTGACTACTCACTCCTGAAATATGAATGATTCTTCAAAGCATGCTACAGTCTGCTCATGTCCTAAGCCCTTACCCTGGTTTTTAAAAATGGTTCTCTTTGCATTGTCATTTGCACAGGGAAAGGAAACTTTCACAAAGCCATTCTTTTGAGGGTGCTCACCAGAAGACCCTCCAGGTTCCTACAGCCAGAGGAGTCACATCTGGAACAGCAGTTATCACCCATCATTGTTCCCCCTGATGTCAGATTTATATCCCTTAAAAGAAGAGGTGACATTGACCAGCAGTTTCTATCTCTCTTGTAATGACACAAAGGAAAAAAAAAAGCTAGAGTCATATTAGGGACCACAAGTAAATGCTAGCTCAGTCTCAGCAGCAAGAGCAGACCTCCCCTTGGTGCAGATGTGGGCAGCTAAGCACCAGGTGGGCGACAGAACCCCAGAGAACATAATGAACAGCTGCAGACTGATTACAGATTTCAGCTTTCCCTGCCTGTGTACAATGAGTGTGCCCTTTCTCTGCTAATGCATTTGCTGAATTTTCTGAAGAGATCGAAATTCTGGAGGCGTTTGCTGAAAAGTTTTGTACTCAGTACCGAGAATAAAGAATGGCATAGAGAGGGGTGGGAAACATCTCATTGTCTAAAGAGAATACCAGATTGAAAGAGATGGAGAAAGGGAGAGTAGGGAGGACTCAAAGGAGAGGACTGTGCCAGGAGTCTAAATAAAGAAGAGCCAAGGCTAAGAGAGAGAAAGAAAGAGATGGGGGACAAAAGGGAGAGGGAGAAAGGAAGGGGATAAAGGAAGGGAAGGAGAGAAAAAGAAAGAAGGAAGAAAGAGAGGAAGAGAGGGAAGAAGGGAAGAAGGAAGGGATAGAAGAAGAATATAGGAAGGAAGGCAGGCAGGAAGGCAGGCAGGAAGGCAGGCAGGAAGGCAGGCAGGAAGGCAGGAAGGAAGGAAGAAAGGAAGGAAGGAAGGAAGGAAGGAAGGAAGGAAGGAAGGAAGGAAGGAAG
>JAJPUD010000118.1:220022-285133 GCA_023553655.1 Myrmecobius fasciatus | reverse complement strand
AAGGAAGGAAGGAAGGAAGGAAGGAAGGAAGGAAGGAAGGAAGGAAGAAGAAAGGAAAGGAAGGAAGGAAGGAAGAAGAAAGGAAAGGAAGGAAGGAAGGAAAGAAGGAAGGAAGGAAGGAAGGAAAATACTTTAAAGTATACATACACATATGCACATATAGCAGCCATCTGCATTCTGAAGAACAGCTGTTTTCAGAGAGAAGGAAATATTTCTCTGTGCTAGATTTAAATTTCTCTCCTACTAATAAATGACCAATGAAACAGTTAGTTGGCTGATCCCCCAGTGCAGGCATGGAAATTACTTCCTATCTAATCCTTTTCCTTTAAGCCCCAGCTGGATAAAATCCAAAAATCCCCAATATTAGGCATTAAAGAGAGATGGTAGCAATCCAGGAACCAATTTACAGGGTCTCACTTCACTAGCTTTCTTTATTTGGGTCCTATTAGGCCTAATAATATATCCTGGCTATTAATCAGCCAGGAAAAGAAAAGGTAGAATCCATATGCTTATGCCCAGATGGGCCTGCCCTTCAGCAAGCTCTGGGATGAAAGAACGTGAGCCTCTCAAAGTTTTCTCCAGAACTTGTAAATTCTAGGCTTAAATTAGAATTCTTGGCTTTCATTTGGCACCAAAAGCCCCCAAATTCTTTGAAACTATGGAGGTTTCAAAGGGATGATTGCTAAGTATCATCTGGGATATTTCTAGAAGCTTATCATCACAGAGTCAGAGTTAAAACCAACAAACTATGGAGGCCAGGAGTGCCTCACTTATATTACCTCCAATTTCACACTCCCTGGGACCATGGCTGAAATCCTGAGGTCTCTCATTCAGGACAGAATATATCATGAGCACATATATAGAGCTAGAAGGGAGCATCAAAGTCATTGAGAGGTTAAAAATGAGTCAATGACTTGTTCATAGTCTTGCAGGTAGAAAATGTCAAGGTTATGATTTGAATCCGTGACCTCTGATTTCAAATCAGTACTCTGGCCATTTCAACCTACTGACTTGTCCAGATGCCATAACGATGGTTTGCTTTTCATGATCCTTTCCAAATGAAAGATGCTTTCACATATAAAATGGAATCTGTTTTCTCCTCCTTGTGAACAACCTTCCCATCTCCCATCTCTCTGACTTTTCATAGGCTATTTCTCCTCACATTTCTGGAGTGTGTTCTTTTTTATTTCTGCTCTTGGAATCATCACTGGCTTCCTTCAAACTTTCTTCCTTCAATTCAAGGTCTACCTCCTATAAAAAGTATTCCCCAATCTTCCCAAATACTAATACCTTCCTTCCTCATTGCCTCCTACTAAATCTGAATATGTTTTACAAATAGTTATCACTATACTTGTTGCCTTCAGTCCAGTAGAATGTAAACCTTTGAGGAGAGGGATTATTTTCTCTGCCATCTTTATAATCAAACGAAGCACCCCTCAAAATTAAGAAGCTTTCTAAATCTTAAATATATCAAAGAAAAGCAGCATGCTATATTTTAAGCCTCACTACACCTGTAATCACTAAACATAACTTTGAATTGCACTTTAGATTTTCATTGGTTGTGGGTTGATGAGCAAGTTACTTAATGTCTCAGAAGATCAATAACCTCATTTGTCAAATGGGGTGAATGATATAAGCAAGATGTGAATCCTTGGACTGGAATGGTCTTCTAGAATGAAGAGATTTCTAAAGATATGGTGGAGAAATTTGGAGTGCAACTTCATGAAAAATGGAGCCAACATTCCAGTGATGGGCCAAGAGAGAGAAGGCCCACCAAAAACCCGAGATAAGACTCTGTTGGATAGGAGAGGGAGGATAAAGTTTCAAACTCTTCATACTTTAGCCAGATGCGATCGCTGGAAATGTGAGAGGGAAGAAGGCTTTTACTTCTTATTAGATCTTAGCAGTGTCTTAAGAACAGCAATGATTAGCACTAATGTCAGCACTAAGAACCAAGGACAAACTTCAGACATTGAGGAAATACCATTTAGGGACCCTACAAAAAGCAACAAAAGACAAGTATTATATCTCTAAGGAGAACTTCATGAAAGTCCCCCAAATAAGAGAAAAGGGCCAAGAGCAACTGACTTCCAGAACCTGTTACCTCTTTCCTGCATCATATAATCTAAATTTGAGCTAACCTTCCCTGGACTCTATACTTATTTGTGAGAGAGTGCACTCTGGTATAAGGCAAAGGTTGCGTGTATCAACCATTCTTAGTAAATACTCATTTCTAGAAACTAATTAAGTCTGTGTGATTAGTATCAGCTAAGAATCAAAAAGGGAAGCATATTGGTGGTATGCTATTATAACATAATAATATAACATAATATAATATAAGAGTTTGTCATCACAGAACCAGAGTTAGGACTGACAAGCTACGGAGGCTAGTAGTGCTTCACCTATATTACCTCAATGGCAACTCACTGGGACCAGGTGTATTATTGTATTGAATGAGCTATTATATCATAGAAACCGTCTGCCAATACTTCTTGGTTACTCCTAGAATCCTAAGAAAAACAACAATGCTTTAGAATCCCAATCTTCCAATATGAATGGAAATTTGAAACAGTGACCAAGAGTTTGTGCCATGGATCATATTACTTCCAAGCTCATTTTCCATTCCAATTGCCTCTAGTAAATCTTATCTCTTTCTCTCAACTGAAAGTATTCTCTCATTTCCCAAATTTTCTTAGAACACTTCATCTAAATCTATTGTATTATCTCTTGCACATGCTTGCTTGAATTCTATTTATCTGTATCCCCCTTGATAGGTTTTTAAGCTACTTAAGGATAGGAATTGTGTCATTTTTCAGCTTTGTATCACCAGATTGTTGGAGGAAATTGTCAATTTGTTGAATTAATTATTATTTTAAGGTACTTATTAATAAGGATAATACAAAAGATTATTTGGGGACCTTATACTTTTAGATCTTCCCTCCATTACTACAGTACTAGCTTTTTAAGTGTGAGAATTGAGCATACTATAGTTGCTTAATAAATGTTTGTTGAATGAATGAACAAAATAGCATCTGGTTCAGAACTTTCAAAGGATATATGGGACTTGTCAGTTCCTGAGCTTTTGGGAAGAAAGGAACAAGCATTTATTAAATGCCTACTATTTGCAGGCATTGTGCTAAACACTTCTAACCCAAACAATGATAGGAGATATTCAACCAGCATCAAGGATGGCTAAAACAGCTGCCCAAGCAGACTGAATATCTATTTGGATCTTCTGAGACTATCTGCCCAGGCTCTCTCTCTACGGTCACTGAACAGCATATGTTACTCTGCTGTGCAAGGATATCAGTGTTCACATAAGTACACACAGCATCCCCTTTAATTAAAGCCCAATACGTTTCACACATTAGGCAAATATCACTGTTTCCCCTATGGAACGCCCAGGCATCTGGTAGTCTTCTAGCTCCTACAAGATCCTCTTTCTTTATTCAGCATTAAAAAGGCAAAAGGCGTGCTTTCTACAAGGGACCCCCAAATCAATACATTTTATCTGTCCCCAAACATTACCTTCTATTTCCATGTTCAATATCTGAAGGAAAGATCTTCTAAAATCTGTTCCAAAACAAGGTCTAGGCAAGAAAATGAAAATAGAAAAAAAAAACAATTAAGAACCTCCTATGTAGCAAGCACAGTGCTCTAATGGAAATGTGAGAAAGTGCCTGCTTTCGAGGTGCTCCCCTTCTAATTGGAAAATATATAGAAGGGTCCAGCTGTACAGCAGATGGAAAAACCAGATGGTGATTAGGACCCAGTAGACAAAGCAGCACAACATATGGTAAGAACATATTGACCTTAAGGAAGAATGGTAGCAATCCCAAAATGTGACTAGGGCATTTTATAAAGGAGTCAGAACTAGGGACAATGTGCCTGGAAAAGAGAAGACAAGGGGAACAAGAAAACTGCCTTCAAGTATTTGAAGGACTCAGGTAGAAGGACTGCCATATTTTGCTTGGTCAAGTAGAACAAAACAAATGCAATAGATGAATAGAAGGGAAGAAGGAAGAGGTGAAAACAGGAAGATCATAGCTCAATATAAGGAAAAGCTTCTTCACAATTAGATGGTCTAAGATCTAAGTGGAAAGAACTGCCTGACCAGGTAATAGCTTTCCCTCTCTGTAGATAGATTTTAAGCAAGGGTAAGATAATCACTGAGGCAGGGATGAGTAGAGAATGGGGTAGAGATATGTCCATTTAGGCATGGATTTGAAGTCTCCAAGATTACCTTTCTTCAAATTCTATAAACTGTCTTTTCTCGAGAGATAAAACCAAAGACCCGTACCTTAATATTACTGTCTTCCCTCTTCCTATTATCACCAATTAATCCTGTATATTATTTATATAGTATTTACATGTTGTAACCCCATTAGATGAGCTCCTTGAGAGCAGGGTCCAGGTATGTATGTATACATACCTATATACATGTATATTTGTGTATATACATATATGTTTATGTGTGTATACATGCACAGAGGCACACATATATTATATATAAACGCACATAGACACACATATATTATATATAGACATATATACACATTACATACATATATACACACCCACATACACACCACATACATGGACACACATACTACACATACACAGAGACAGACAGAAAGAGACACAGAGACAGAGAGAGACAGAGATAGAAGAGAAGAAAGAAGAAGAAGAAGAGGGAGAGGGAGAAAGAGAGAGAGAGAGAGAGAGAAAGAGAGAGAGAGAGCAAGTGAGTGAGCTTTGGGGATGTTTATCCTTTCCTTTCTTTGTACCTCTACTGTACTTTGCACCTGTACTGTGCTTAACACAGCATCTAGGGTATGGAAACCACTTACAAATACTTTTTTGGCTGACTTACCACAATTGACTAAAACTTCCTGCACAATAAAGAGAGTTAGATCTTTTGCTACACTACCAAAATTGCCTCTCAATTCTAGAAAATAATCAAACAAATTGATTGTTTGACATCTTAATGATAGTAATAATAATATCTATATAGCTCTTGAATGTTTGCAAAGCACATTACCTATATAATCTTGTTTGACCCTAACAATAACCTGATATGGTAGGTATTATTGTTGTTTCCATTGTAAAAATGAGAAAGTGTCTGAGACAGGATTCTAGATCAGGTCTTCCTAACATCAAGTCCAGGACTCTATGAAGGCAGTTAGGTAGCACAATGGATAAAGCATTAGACCTAAAATCAGGAAGCTCTGAATGCAAATCTGCTCTCAGACACTTACTAGCTGTCTGACTCTGGGCAAAGTTACTTAACCTCTGTGTATTTTCCCAATTATAAAATTGGCAATGATAGCATTTACTCTTCCCCCTCCCCAAGATTGTTGTGAAGACCAAATGAAATAAGATTTGTAAAGTGTTTCACATAGTGTCTGACACATAAGAGGTGCTTAAAAATGCCTTTTTTCCATTTGTTTTTGCAAAATTAATGAATTAACTGATTTTTCATTTCTCATCTGCATGTATCATGTAAATACATCTGCAAAGAACTTCTGCCTTTACCCAGGTGTTGAAAGAATCAGGCACCTGTAAGGAAGGTGAAAATTTCATGATCAATGACATTTAGACAAGAACAAGTAAACAAAAACAATATCTGCTTAAAGCTAGAATTGGATGGTGCTGGGAAAAAATGAGGGAAGAGTCTGTGGCTTCAGATCAAAACTTCACAAGAAGTATGAATTTTGTAGTGAAATTATCATAGCCTGTGATGGGAATCAGTTTCATCATTGTCATATAAGCCCAGACTCAGTTCAAGCAAGTCATTTTCTTTCTCTGGACCTAATTTTTTCATTTGTAAAATGAAGTTAGACTAATTGGTCTTTAAGATAAGCTCTGGTCTCTGTCTAAAGATCTCTTCCAATGATGACAACATTTGCTATTAGTTTAAAAATCTCTCCCCCAATTAGCTCTGACATTGTTTTCTATATTCTTAAGAAATCCTCCAACTTTGACATTGTGTGACTCTACTCTTAGTTCCATGACTACGGGACTCTCCATTGTTACATTTATTTTCATTCCTCTAACTATTTGATACAAACTGCATATTTAAGTACTCTTACAATCTCCCCAGATTGAAATGGAAACTGTTAAACAAAATTAGTCTTACCTTTATTCCCTACAGAAAACCTTTGGCCACCTCCCCAAAACAAAAGCCATGGTCACTGTCCATTACCTTTTATTAATAGCTTATTTTCTAGCCAACTTTTCAGGACAATCTAATTCCTTTCCTTGCCAACCTAATTTCAGCCAAATTTGCAAGTAAAATTTCATGAGTGACTTTATCCAATCTTTTTTGTAAAATCCAAAAATATAGCCCCTATGTTTTAGAATTGCCACTAATTTCATGCCTTTCTCTATTTACTATCGAATCTATTTTTCAACTCTTTTGTGGCCATATATATGTAAAATATTTTCCTTTCTTTAAACCCATCCTCCATAACTTCTCTTTGTGTCCAGATCATGCTACTTACTATGCCCGCATTATTGTACTTTTTTTCATTTTGTTCTCTTTCTAGAAGACAAACCGCTGGATAAGGAGACTGAAAATTATGTAATACTGAAAGAAAAGAGGTAGTTTGTGTTTTTCATCATTAGTCCACTGAAATCATAATTGGCCATTAAATTCTAAAGTCTTTCAAAGTTGCTTGTTTTTAAAATATTCCTTTTATTGTACATATTGTTTTCCTTTGTTCACTTTATGTTCACATACAAGAATATAAAAGTCTTCCCAGGTATCTCTGAATCCATTTTTGTCATTTCTTATGGATATAGAATAATTCTATTCCATTAAATTCATAAAGCCTGATTTGTTCAATCTTTGCACTACTGACAGGCATTCCCTTAGTTCCAAGTTCTTTATCCACTAAAAGAGCAGCACTGTTTTTTTAACTCTTTCTTTGATTGCTTTAAAGTACCAGCCAAGTAGAAGTACTGCTGAGTCAAAGGACGTGCAGTTAAGGGCCTCCTAAAAGTGTTCTATCCAAGTATGATTTTAGAGCAAGGAAGACACAGTGTTCAGTCACAGCAGGTGTGCAATTGCCAATATATTCTCAGAGAGTTACTTGGGGCACTAAAGGATTAAGTATCTTACCTAGAGTCAAATAACCAGTCATGATAGGACTTGAATTCAGATCTAACTCTGAGACCTTCTATTTACATGTGGCCAATCTCATATTCAATCTCTCCCTCTCCCTCTTCCCCTTCTTCCCTCTCTCTCTTTCTCTCCCTCTCCTTCCCTCCCTCCTTTCTTCCTTCTTTCTTCCCCTCTGTTTCTAATCTGTCTGTGTGTCTCCTCTTTTCTATTAACATATTATACAGAAGAGGGATAGAAGTGGCAATTTTACAATTAATCCAAAAAAATTTCCTAGAGAAGAAACATTTTAAATTATATCCTAAATAGAATGGAAAGGCTCAAAATGGGCAAAAAATCTTGGCAAAAGTTTTCCTAAGTCACCATTGCATATTTCTTGCCCTCTGTAAAGATTGCTTTTCCAAAGAATTATTAGCATGCTTGAAAGTTGTGTTTTAATCTCCTTCCATGTCCTCAGATTTTAATAGGTTTTCTGCATACTCCACATTGTTATAAATTTGCATTCCTCAAGTCAATTACCCTTACACCACCGTACTCATTGAACCCGAGAACCTATTTTCTTCTAAGTGGGAATTGAGGGAGCAAAGCTACCAATGCCTCTTCTTTTTAAATGGTGCATTCTTCTTTGTCTGGATCCATTGATGGATGATCTGCTTCTTGATTATAGAGCAGGGGGTGTATGTGTGTTTAGAGGTATACTTTGAAGATAAGGGGAGGCTGGCTAATGAGACAGTGAGAAATGGATGGGAAGAGCTTGGGATCAAATGTAAACAAGTGGTCTTGAATGTCATGCCACATGGTTGCACTTTTTCCTTTCTTCTGATTATCATCCAATAATTGGAACCAGAAGAAGAAAGGAAATGGGCTGTAATTTTCATCTTTAATCCTCTTTATGTTTGTGGAAGGAAGATACAGGGAAAGGGAAGCAAGGGATATATCTATGTATGTGGAATTGTTAGGGTAGGACTTGAGTGACTTACCTGAAGGGGATTATGTTATACGTCAAATGAAGATGAAGTTGACGTGCAAATGATGTTGCATGTTAAGTTGCCATGTTTTTGCATGTTGAGCTAATGTTTAGGCTGCTTTATATCCATATCTAGTAGTGCATCAAGCTAATGGATATGCTTATTGTGAACAAATTATGGGAACATTTTGGCTAATAGAACATACTTTTCTGTTGAAAAAAACAATATTTATCAAAAGGCTAGAAAGTGAGCCATCCCAATCAAATTGTGGGTACAAGGGTATGAGTGTTGGATTTGGATTCGATACAAATCTTTCCTTCATAATTTACAACTCATAGGACCTTGGGCAAGCAACAGCCTTTCAGTGCCTCAGTTTCCTCATCTGAAAAAAATAAGAAGTTGAATTAGATATTATTTAAGGCAATAGTTCTCATTTTCTACTTTCCATCTGTAGCTATGCTTGGTTTAAACTCCACGGAACAAGAAGCCTATTTCAGTATAAGCTGCTTATCTGAACTCATCATCACAGTGTTTAACTCAGCCTTAGATACTCAATACCTTCCTCTCTGACTGGCGGACTAGATGGCTAAGCTTTCCTTGCTGTCCACACTCACTTTCCAGCTTCCTTTTATGTGTTGCCTTCCCCCATTAGATTATATACTCTTTGAGAGTTGAAACTCTGATTTTTCTTATTTGTATCTCCAGCATTTAGCACAATGCCTGGCCGCCTAGTAGGTATTTAATAAATGTTTATTGGATTAGATTGGATTGGAATTCTTAACCTTTTTTGTGTCATGGACTGCCTTGGTGATCTAGATCTCTGGGGACCTTCTCATAGAATGTTTTTAAATACATAAAATTAAGTATATAATATCATAAAGAAAACTAAATACATTGAAAGATGATCATCAAAAATTTTTAATAAGCTTATGGGCTCTCTATAAGAAATTCTCTTCTACAATGTCTTCCATCTTTAAATCTATGATTCTATGATCCTCTATGGTGCATTTGGAATTTATCCCTAATAAATTTCATCTCATTCAATTTAGTTAATCATTCTAGACTCTTAAAATCTTTAAGGATTATAATTCTTTTATCAGTGTGTTAGCACTAATCCTCAACTTTGTTTTATTCACAAACTTAATAACTGTTTTTCTTTTCCTTTATACAAACCACTGTTGATAACGTTCAGTCGAACAAATCCAAGGACATATCTCTTGAGACATTTTACTCTCAACTCCAGTTGGATGTTAGCAGGAAAAATAAATCTTCAACAGGTTCATCTACAGAAACTTCATTACAATTTTCTCTTATTCTATATACTCAATTTCCACCACCCACAGACCATCAGACAATGGTCTGACAGAATATGATAACTCCTCTCACCCAAACTATATAATTGCCATGAGCAACAGGTGCTATGAAGACGAGAACAGGGGCTCCATCAATGTAAATGAATGTGTCGTACTTACTGGGAGTTTTTTACGCATATAGAATCTTTGTCATCATCTATCCACATAATAAATGAGCTTCAACAGACTATGCATGAAGCTAGTACAAGGCCGATGCTTTATGAAACAATACGTGTACAATCCCAAGTACCCGTAGATATTATAAACTTTTTATTGCTTGAAGTTCAACATGAGTCTATAGTGGAACATGACTTCTATGAAAGCTGATGCAATCTTGGGCTACGTTTATAGAGGAATAGTGTCCAGGAACTGGGATAGAATTGATAAATGATAGATCTGCTTGAACACCATATGAAATATTAGTATTTTCCAAAATTGAAATGGGCTGCATTGGAAGATACTGAGTCCTCCTACCTAAAGGACTTCAAACAAAATCTAGAAGAGGAGCTATTATTTAGATATGATAGATCTAGGATTCTGGTTTTTGTTTGGGTAAATTGAATTGCCTCTGTAATTCGTTTTGAATCTGAGATTCTGAGTTTCTTTCATTTGCACATCCTTGGGTGTTCATCATACTACTCTTATACTACCTAACAAGTTGAGTTGTCAACAACTAGGAGGGATCTCTAATTAGTTTGTATGCCAGTCTTGTCCTTTATCAAAATTAACCCTATACAACCAAGAAAAGCCAAATACCACTATCCACTAAATAAAGAAAACACTTTCCATCGATTTCTTGTGTTGAGACACAGTGATGTTTCCTATATTTCCTAGGTAAGGTTCTGTATTCATTTCTAAAGTAGGGACAGTGTCATGAAAACAATACAGAATTTGGAATCAGGATTTGAAATAAAATCCCATAATGATGAATGTTGGAGGGGATGTGGGAAAATTGGGACATTGATACATTGTTGGTGGAACTTGAACGGATCCAGCCATTCTGGAGAGCAATTTGGAGCTATGCTCAAAAAGTTATCAAACTGTCCATACCCTTTGACCCAGCAGTGTTTCTACTGGACCTATATCCCAAAGAGATCTTAAAGGAGGGAAAGGGAACCACATGTGCAAGAATGTTTGTGGCAGCCCTTTTTGTAATGGCTAGAAACTGGAAACTGAATGGATGCCCATCAATTGGAGAATGGCTGAATAAATTATGGTATATGAATGTTATGGAATATTATTGTTCTGTAAGAAACGACCAGCAGGATGATTTCAGAGAGGCCTGGAGAGACTTGCATGAGCTGATGCTGAGTGAAATGGGCAGAACCAAGAGATCATTGTGCATGGCAACAACAAAACTATACAATGATCAATTCTGATGGACATGGCTCTCTTCAACAATGAGATGTTTAAACCAGTTCCAATTGTTCAGTGAAAAAATCCATCTACACCCAGAGAGAGGGATATGAAATGTGGACCACAGCATAACATTTTCATGCTTTCTATTGATGTTTGGCTTGCATTATGTTTCCCTTCTCAGATTTTTTTTTTCTAGTAGATCCGACTTTTCTTGCACAGCAAGATAAGTGTGGAAATATGTATACACATACTCAATTTGTCAAATATTTTAATATAATTAACATGTAGTGGACTTCCTGCCATCTAAGGGAAGGGTGGGGACTAGGGAGAGAAAATTTGTAACAGAAAGCTTTGTAAGGGTCAATTTACCCATACATATGTTTTGCAAATAAAAAGCTTTAATAAAAAGAAATCCCAGTTTTGATGCTTATGTGCTACATAAATGTAGGCAAGACACTGATAACTCTGAATCCATTTATTCATCTATAAAATATGAATGATAATATCTGCCTCTCAGGGTGATACCTTGTGGAGTTCATAAAGAAGATATTGGTTTAAGTAAGGGTCTGAATAAACAGCCTATCAGTAACTATATAACTCTATGAATAAAAATTCCATCTCGTACCAATAACAGCTAATTAATAGCTAGTCTTAAGCTTTACAAAACACTTTACAAATATTGCTACATTTGATCCTTACAAAAGCACTGGCAGATAAGTCCTAAGTGCTACTGGTGTTCTTATATCATAGATAAAGAAGCTGAATCAGGCAAAGTTTGAGTGGCTTTCTCAAGATTACATAATTAATAAATGTCTGAAGCAAGATTTGAACTCAAGTTCTCATGACTACACATCCAGTGTTCTCTCTACTATATAGCTAAATAGTAGTGAATGAAACTCACCATCAACATTAGTCTTATTTTAAGCAAGAGTAGATAGAACTTTTTTTTTGGCTGAGGCAATTGGGGTTAAGTGACTTGCCCAGAGTCACACAGCTAGGAAGTGTTAAGTGTCTGAGGATGGATTTGAACTCAGGTCCTCCTGACTTCAGGGCTGGTGTTCTATCCACTATATCAGCAAGCTGCCCCAAACATTTTTTAATGAATGAATTAATGAATGAAGCATTTAATATATGCTTACTATATACAAAGCACTGCACTAAGCATTGGGAATACAGAGTAAAGTGAGATAGTTCCTGTTCTCAAGAAGTTCATATTCTAATGGAGGAAACAAATTTAGAAAGTCCCATGGTCCCTGGGGTGCAGCAGCAAAACAGATAGCAATGCTTCTCCTTCACTGTCATTTTCACTGGTAAAATCAAGAGTTTCTGATGCTAATATTTGACACTGCCAAGAACTTTTTTGCTGCCAAAAAAGTTAAAGGAATAAAGTAGAAGCTTTGGCAGTAAATTTGTATCCCACTAAAACTTGTAATCTACTGTGAAGATACTCTCTTGCAGCCAGTACTTAAACTAAAAGTCTATTAGGACTGTGAAAAGCAGTATCAAAACCCACAAAAAATCCTGAAAGATGCCCAAATTGAAAGGGAAGTCAGAAAGCAGAACATACAAGCCTGGAGCCAAAATTCTTAGTTCTTTTCATCATCTCTGAAAACCCTGGTGTTACTATTCAGATCATGTGCTGTTTAAAGACTACTGAAGGGTTACGGGTATATGGCAGATAAAGGTGAAGGTAGAAATGTGGCACAGTTCTTTTGAATGGCACAGTTTAATTTCCAAGGCTGCACAGCGTGGGCAGGGGGTGGAGGGAAAGCAGGATTTGGAATCAGAAAGATTGTCGGAAATGACTCTGGCAGTTACAAGCTAAATGGCCTTAGCTAAGTCATTTAACAGCTCTAGGCAATATTTTTGGAGTAGGGAGGGAAGGGAAAGGAAGACAAAGGGAGGGGAGGGGATGGAAGGGAAGGGAAGAGAAAGGAAAGGGAGGAGAGGGAAGGGAAGGGGAAGGAGGAGAAAGGAAGAGGAAGGGATAAGAGAAGATAAGAGAGGAGGAGGGAAAGAGGAAGGGAGGAGAGAGGAGGAAAGGAGAGAGGAAAAAAGAGAGAGAGGAGGGGAGGAGAGAAGAGGGCAGGGGAGAGGAGGGAAAGGAAGGAGGAGGGAAGGGGAAGAAAGAGGAACAGAGGGGAGGGGAGGGAAGAAAGAATGGAGGGAGCAAAAGAAGGGAGGAAGGGAGGAAGAGAAGAGAGAAGCAAGAGAGGGAGACAGAAGGGGGGAAACAGAAAAAAAGAGAGAAAGAGAGAGAATTTTGCCTCAATTATAACATAGTCATTATAACATTTACAACAGGGATTTTTTCATTGCTGTCTTTCCACTTAGGTGGGGAAAATCCTAAATCTTTATCACTGACTTTAGGAACAAAAGATTCTGCCACCAGATTAGGTCTTATCTGAGTCATTACTACAATGAATGTGTATGTCCTACACTTGAATCAGTTGGGACTAGGAGACAGCAGTATACTAGTGAAGGGAATTTAATCCCATCCTAGAATAAAAGATCATCCTAGGAAGTCTCCAAAGCAAATGCATTGTTTTTCAATCATTTTAGTTGTATCCAACTCTCCATGATGCCTTTTGAGGTATTTTTGGCAAAGATACTGAAGCCATTTACCATTTCCTTCTCCAGCTCATTTTACAGTTGAGGAACTGAGGCAAAAAGGGTGAAGTGACTTGTCCAGAGTCACACAGCCAGTAAGTGTCCGAGAAGTGTCTGAGGCCAATTTGAACTGACTCCAGGTTCAGGGCTCTAGCCATTGTGGAACCTAACTACCCAAAAGCAAATAGGTTAAAAGAGCTTATTCCTACTAGTGGTGCCCACTAATGTCAGTGCAAGGACCCAGGACATCAATGAGTTGTGAGTGCAAAGCAATGGAACTGAACGCCAAGGCAAGGCTGAGTGTATGGAATAGATTATGCATTTATTAAGCACTTATTATGGCCAATCACTGTACTCAGTACTTTATAAATTTTCTCTCATTCGATCCACACAAAAACCCTGGGAGGTAAGCACTCTTATTATCTCCATTTTATAACTGAGGAAACTGAGAGAGAGATTATGTGACTTGCCCAGAGGCACACCATAAATATTTAAGGTCATATTTGAACTCATACCATCCTGATTCCAGGTCCTGTATTCCATCCACTGTACTACCTAGCTGCCTCTATTTAAAAAAATGAAACCCAAGTTTAAGCCAACTATACCTTGAGAATCATGCAGAAACACTCATTCAAACAGAGGGCAATCTGGAACCACTGATGAATCCAAAATTGGGACATCATTGATTAGAACAAAACAATGAATCAAAATCTAGGAATTAAGTAGAAACTCAAAAATACCCAAAAGCCAAAAGAGTTTAGACAGACCAAACTGTGTCATAAAAGCAATTTGAAGTATCACCAATACTTCCTTAATCATGTGGAAAATTTCTACACTTTCTATGAAATCTTCTTGTCAAGAGATTGGGATGGACTGAGATGGAGAGAGGCAGGAAGATGCTGCTCTTCACCATGTTTGTTTTTTGTAGTTGAGGGGGATTGTTTTTGTTTTTGTTTTGTTTTGTCTTGGGTTTTTGGCAAGGTAATCAGTCTATGACTTGCCCAGCTAGTGTTAAGTGTCTGAGTCCAGATTCCAATTCAGTTCCTCCTGACTCCAGAATTGGTGCTGTATCCACTGTGCCACCTAATTGTGGATCAAGGAATATGTGGAAGAAGAAGAAAGATAATACTCATTTTGAATACTATGTTTCTCCAATGCAACTCAAGACTAATTTTGTCCTTTATGGATTGCCATGTTTCCCATTGATCCTGCAGTCTGGTAAAGGAGCAACAATTTTGTCACATGACCTGTTATTTGTGTGGGAATCATAGGATCCTAGGAACATGGTTTGAGAGATGGCAGGGATCTTGAAGCCCATCTAATCCAACACATTTGACAGATGAGAAAATTGAGACTCAGAGAAATGAGGTAATTATCTAGAGGAAAAATGAGTCTTCCTGTCTCCAAATCCAGTATTCTGTCCACAAGACTCACCTCCAGTGGAAAATTGCGTAAACATAAGGAAGAAGCCAAACTGTCAACAACTAGTAACACCAGAACCAGAACCTTGCCTTCTCCTTGCCATTGTAGTGTGTAGGGAATGTACACAAGTATCTGTCTGGATTGGAGCAGCTTGATGGTACAGAAGATAAAGCATTAGATCTGAATTCAGGAGACTTGACTTCAAATCCCACCTCAGACACTAACTTTCAATTAACACAGCTCACCTCAGTTTCCTCATCTGTAAAATAAGCTGGAGAAGGAAACGGAAAACTATTTCAGCATTTTTGCCAAGAAAACCCCCAAATGGATAGCAAAGAGTCAGACATGACTGAAAACTAAACAGATCTGTCTTGCTCAGAGTTTGCAAAATGGCTGCTAGAGTTCAGTCTCAATTGAAATAAGAGCAAGTGATAATAACTGTGAGAATAAACAAATCCATTCTCTCTGATTTTCTCAGCTAGGTTTATTTCCAGCTCCTATTCTTGAAGAAAGCTGCCTTGCAAAATGAGGTCATCAAGAAATGTTATTCCTCCTTAAATCCTTCTTGCTGGAAGTTAATCATTAGTTAATTGGAAGTTAATTAATAGTTAATAATTAGTTAGCTGGGAATTAATTAATAGTCACTGATTTGCTAGTTAGTAGTTAGTTTAAAAGGTTTATAGTGAGAATTTATTAATGCTGAAATATGGTCGACCTGAGATCTATGACTGGAATTTTTTAAGCAATTGCACCCAGCAGAAATGTAGAGATCCTAAAAAAGGCAGATCCTTTTTTTCCTGAGGCAATTGGAGCTAAGTGACTTGCCCCGGGTCACACAACTAGGACATGTTAAGTGTCTGAGGCCAGATTTGAACTCAGGTCCTCCTGATTTCAGGGCTGGTGCTCTATCCATTTCACCAACTAGCTGCCTCTTGAAAGCAGATCCTGACAACAGATGTTGTTCTAAGTCTTAACTTCTCTGTCAAAATGGCCAGCAAACTACCTTTATTTTTTTATGATCAGTGACACTATATGATGTAATGGAAAAGGGGGTAGAGGAAGCAAAATACCTAATCTCCTGTCCTTCCTCTATCCATAACTCCCAATATAATCTTAGGTAAGTTAGTGTTTCTCTTTTATAGACGCTTACTCTCTGAGTGCCCTTGGGCAAGTCACTTAACCACTGTTTGCTTCAGTTTTCTCATCTGTAAAATAGGAATAATAACATCACCTATCTATCTCCCAGGATTAGAGTGAAGATATAATAACATAATATTTATAAAGCCTTTTGCAAGCATTCAGTTTTTGTTATTATTATTACCATGATCCTTTCTATTACTTCAATTTCCCTAAAATAAGGAGGTTGGAATAGACATTCTCCAAGATCATGTACAGCTCAAAGTTTCTAAGCCTGTCAGACTGACACAAAGAATCCAATCATTTTATCAACACTATATAGATGGGCCTAGGAAACAATGAGAAGATAGAAGAAAAAGGGCATCCATCACACTAATGATCTCTAGGGATACTCTATTGATGGTACTGAGGTGATGGTAATAAGTTGCAGGACTTCAACAACTCATTTAACTATAGGACTCTAATTGGACTGCATTTCTGCTGGTCAGGTAACAATAGATTCTGTTGTGTTCCTTTAATAGAAAATGTATTTAATTGTATTAGATACAATTATACTGTAGTTCTGCCCGAGTGATGCAGACAATGGAATTCATTATTACGTTTAACAGGAAATGTATTTAATTTTCTACTGAAGTGATCTCATTGAAATTGAAATGGACAATGTAAAATATTTTGCAAAAAAAATAAATTATCTGGAGCACTTAATTTTTAAAAATGAAGTAGCATGGTCTACATTCAATGCAATTCATTTGTTTCTGAGTCAAATTAATTAGTGCTGGAACAATGGCCAGGACTTCCCCACCCAAAATTAGTTGTAGAGTAGGATAAAGGGAAGGGAGGTTACAATCTAGAATTTAAATAGTATTGTGAATAATTTAATTTTTGGTCTCAAGATGCCATTGAAGAAGGAGAAATGTTATTTCTGATGGAATATTTATATATAACTTTAGAGTTACAAACAATGAACATTGCTTAAATGGTAATGGGCTCTTTCCCGGTCTCTGAAAAGTGTTGAAACATCTGTGGGGATCATTTCAGAAAAGAATTCTTTTATTGAAAGGGAGATTTGGTTAAATTATTAAATGTGGAGCTGACAGGAACTTTGGACAACAGCAAATCCAGCCTCTTAATTTTAGAGATGAAGAAATTTAGGTTTGGGAAGGTAGCCTGATTTGCCCAAGCTTATCCATGTCAAAATTGAAACTTGTGTTTTCTGACTTCAAATTCATTTTTGGCATTATTTATTCTTTAATATAACATTTCCCTTCTAAGGTTCATTCCAATTCTGAATCTATTATTTCAGCCAATCAGTCAAAAATTATTTGATAAGCACCTAATATGTGCCAAGTATTGAGCTAAGTACTGAAAATTCAAAGAAATCTCAACAATCCCAGCCCTCAAAGAGTTCACAGTCTAATGATGGGGAGAGGCTTACAAATAAGTATGTAAAAGATATCTTCTTTTTTTACTCTCCCTTAGTAGTATTTTATTTTTCCAATTATACATAAAGATAGTTTTCAGCATTCACTAAGTGACAAGTTACAGCCAATTAAATCCAATATAACTCTCACAGTGACAGTGTGACAGTACTCCCAGGCTATGCTTGTCAAACTACACTCATTGAGAACTTTTGGCTTTATGCCTTTCCTGGACCATTTGTTCTTTTTAAAGTGGTGATTCTTAACATGTTGATATTTCTCATATTCAGTTGACTTAATGGTGGGGAGATAGAGAAGACAGAAGGAATCCTCCTCTCATTAGTCAATTACTAATATCAACATTTATTCATCCTCATGGAGAAAGCAACCCCGACACCTTTTAATGGTTATGACAGATCCTGCAAAGGTTGGACTTTTATCATTTCTATTAGCTTCCCTTCTCCCCCATTTCCATTAAGACCCAGTCTAATAAATCCTTCCCCATAAACTGGAATTAAACTGGAAGAAACCTTGAGATTATTTTGTTAAATACTTCATTTGACAGATGAGGAAACTGAGGCCCAAGGAGGCTGTCATTTACCAAGATCACACAGGTAATAAGCATAAAAGAGTAAGTATTGAAATCAGGTCCTGGGGCAGCTAGGCGGCGCAGTGGATAGAGCACCAGCCCTGAAGTCAGGAAGACCTGAGTTTAAACCTGGTCTCAGACACTTAACATTCCCTAGCTGTGTGACCCTGGGCAAGTCACTTAACCCCAATTGCCTCAGCTAAAAAAAAAAATAGAAAGAAATCAGGTCCTTAGATTTCAGGGATTTTTCCATTGCACCAACATGCTTCTCTGACTTACTCTTCCATCTTCCCATAATCTTCCAACATGCTTCTCTACTATGCTTTGAAATAGAAACATAATCACATGTGTTTCAGGGAGGTACACAAGTACCATTTGATAGGAGGAAGAAGAGGACAGCTCAATCCTAGGACATTGTTCAGAATTATAGAAGTTTAGAAAGTGGTAGCCAATTGTATAGCATTGATACCCATTTCCTGAGCAAAAAAGTCATCAGCTGATGAATAAAATAAGGCTGTGCCTAAGACCTACAGATATCTCTCATTTTATAAAATATCATTTTTGGACATGGCCAGGATGTGAATCAAATTTGCTTGACTGTATCATTTGTTACAAGGGTTGTGCTCTCCTTTTTTATAGAAAAGGGATAAGAAAAGAAGAAAATAAATCTCTGATTATT
Source organism: Myrmecobius fasciatus (assembly GCA_023553655.1). Classification (NCBI taxonomy): domain Eukaryota; kingdom Metazoa; phylum Chordata; class Mammalia; order Dasyuromorphia; family Myrmecobiidae; genus Myrmecobius; species Myrmecobius fasciatus. Next base: position 266,476 of record JAJPUD010000118.1, on the reverse strand, counting down.
AAAAAAAAGAAAATTAATTTTAAATTTAAATTTTAAAAAATTAAAAAATTTTAATTAAAAAAATGAAATAGCTGTATACTCAGGGTTATATGAAAGAAATCTTATGTTGCCTTTGACTTAAATTGTAATTACTGGTATGTTTGATCTCTAACCTTCAATTGGTGACCCCTGATGATAAATTTCTCTTCCTAGAATCTTTACCTTGCTTTTAAATCAACACTTAGGCTAAAGGAGTTTAAGGTTTAAGCCAGAGACCTATCCACTGATTTAATTTCCACAGCAGACCTTTTATTGCAATGTAAATCATAATCATAAGTTGAAATCCTACTAAAGATTGGGCTATTGTTATAAAAAGTTCACTTAGCAATCTTCCCCTTATGCCCATCAAGATATAGACTAATAAATGTTCTTGAATAAGCTAGATTTAGAGCTGGAGAAGGATCGTAGAGGCATTTACTCTTCTTCAATTTATAGACATTGAGGACCAGGAAAATAATATCTCTTACCCAAAGTTGCACAGATAATAAATAGAGGCGAGATTTGAACCCAGGAACTCTGACTTGATAAGCAGTGTGTTTTTCATTGTGCCACATTTCTAATTCTCCATACAGAAGGTATACCATGTCACAGAGTTCTTTTCATTAATAACATCAATGTTGCCCAAAGTCACACAAATAATAAGTCTTAGAGGCGAGATTTGAACCTAGGAAGTCTGACTTGATAAACAGGATGTTTTTCATTGTACCACATTTCTAATTCTCCATACAGAAGGCATACCATGTCATGGAGCTCTTTTTATTAATGATATCAATGTTGCAGAATCCTGAGAACCACTGAGTTAAGGAAGACTGGACAACACAAATCCTTTGATAACACTATTGATCATTGCCTAATTCAGCTTTGGGCAGACCACTTTGGTGGGAAAGTAGGCAGGAAAATTTTAACATCTCATTTTCTTAAGGGATTGTCTTATCCATCTGATTAGGGATGTATCTTCCCCTAACCCCTCACTCCAAAAGAAAAACCTGGTGTGGAGTGCAGCCTGAATAAATAAATATCATCTTCCTCCAGAGTTTGTAGAGGTGGGGGCCACAAATAAGGATTATATTGTCAGACATGGTTGATATCCTAGTGTAACTGAACTGCTTTGTTTTTTTATTTACTCTTTATTATAAAGGATAGTTCTCTGGATATAGGAGTAGGAAGGATATATTAGGAAATAAAAATGATTAAAAATAAGCTATTAAATATATTTCTGATTTTAAAATAATCAGCATTATTTTTATGTATATGCTTATGTGTTTTGTTTTCTTGCTTAAAAGATCTTACTTTTAGATAGATGACCTATATTCTAGCTGCTATAGCATTTTCCCATTAGGTTAGAGCAAGAAGAAAGAAAAATTAGGCTATCTGTTACCATCAAAGAAAACAAATGTAATGATGGAATGATTGTTGTATTCAGTTATTTTAGACTTTTTATGACCCCCCCTGGGATTTTCTTGGCAAAGACAGTGGAGTGGTTTGCCATTTCCTTCTCCAGCTCATTTTATAGTTGAGGAAACTGAGGCAAGCAGGGTTAAGTGATTTTGCCTAAATTCTCATGGCTGCATCATCTGGCAGCAGATTGTGTTTTGCTGGTAATTGTCAGATTTGCCTCCAACAGCTAAGAGGCTGGTAGAGGTGTGATCCTGGAGCTCTGTACCCTTCCTCCTTTATTACCATTCTTCCTCCAAAGCTACTGCTATTGCTGCTTTCGAGAAGTATCATTGCTCTATAGAAGGGAAACCACCCAGATACCTGATTCAGTGATTCCCCCAACTTTCTCCAACCACCGCCAGAGCAAGATTCAAAGCTACCAATTATAATACAGAAGGGGCAAGTACATTTTAGCCTTTCTAAGCACTTTGAACACACAGCCTCCACTTTCCCCCATCAAAACCCCAACAACTCAAATATATTATATTTGAGTACATTTGATTACCTTATTATTGGTAGCAGCAGTAATAATTCTGAATGCTAGGAGCAGTGAAGCTTGCATTTCCTTAAATCTCTCTTCCTTCTCCTTTCTAATTCAATATCTCTTTCTCCATCCTACCATATCAAATGAAGCCCATCTCCAGTCATCCTGATCTATCTCTTGCCACTGGACCCAGATGGCTCCAGAGGAGAAAGTGAGACTGGTGACTTTGCACAGTTCTCCCTTATTTAAATGAATTCATTTGCCTGCCATGATGATACCTCCTGACAACTGAAGAACAAACAACTTCTACCCCTGACTCTATTCAGCCACCCCTAAAGCCTAACACCAACCCATGCAAATTTTCATTAAACTTCAATAAGGCTCAAGGTTCTACTGGAAAAATAGTAGAGGTAGGACAAAAAAACCTGGTGACTTCTGCTGATATGACAAAGTCACATCCTCTTACACAAAGAGAAATGTCCTTTTTTATCATTTTTTCTTCTGATCTCTTAGAGACCCACCAGATCTAAGTGAACAATAACTACTCAATGTACATAGAAATACATTGTAGAAAACTAATCATTATTTTAGCTGACATTCATATAGTCTTTACAATGTGCCAGATTGTGCTAAGTACATTACAATAGTTAATTTGTTTGATCTTCACAACAATCCTGGGAGATTTGTGCTATTGTTCCCTTTTGCAGGTGAGGAAACTGAGGCAAACAATGGTTAAGTGGCTTGCCCAGAGTCACCATCTGAGAGTGGATTGGGCACCAAGGTGGTACAGTGGATAGAATGCCAGGCCTGAAGGTAGGAAGACTCATCTTCCTGAGTTCAAATTCCAGTATTAGACTCTGATTGGCTGTGTGACCCTAAATAAGTCACTTAACTCTTTTTGCCTCAGTTTTCTCATCCATAAAATGAGATGGAGAAGGAAATGGAAAACTATTTCAGCATATTTACCCAAAAAACCCTAAATGAGGTCATGAAAAATTGAGCATGACTGAATGACTAGACAACAACAATTTCACTACTTCACTATCCAGTTGCCCTCTAATAGAATCTCAGAGTTGAAAGGGATGATAGAGGTCAACTAACAGTAGAAATCCTCTCTGTGATATAATACTAAACCTATTCTGGTTTATCTGGACTATCAAGCTATGTCTCTACAGCCATCTCATCCTGAAACTTCTCTCACTGCCTGAGACCTCCTTAACCTAGAACAATTTATTACTAGTGTGGCTAGTTATCCCAGAACATCCCTTCACATGGCCCACCCCATTTCTCCCATTGTGGCACTCTTCATGAACCTTTCATTTTGTGGAGGAGTCTAGATTGGCTTGATTTCTTTCCCCCTAAAACCTATTGCTGACATTTATGGTATTTAAAATCATGCCCTTGAAACATGTACTTTCAACCTTCTTGATGCTTTTAAACTCCCTTTGATATGTTGCCTTCCCTGATTAGAATTTGTCTTTTGAGAACAAGAGCATTTACCTCTATTGGAAGTATTTAGCACACTGCTTAGCATATAGAAAGCATTTTTTTTTTTGCTGAGGCACTTGGGGTTAAGTGACTTGCCCAGGGTCACAAAGCTAGGATGTGTTAGGTGTCTAAGACCACATTTGAACTCAGGTCCTCCTGAATTCAGGGCTGGTGCTCTATCCACTGTGCCACCTAGCTGCCCCTAGAAAACATTTTCTTTCCTCCATTTTCTGATAGCTTCAAATGGTCAACTGTTAGAATACATAAATAACAGAGTTCCCTATTTCAATGAGAACATCCTTTTATTGAATTAATCTAATTTATAGAAAATTGATTAGCTACTAGATAAATTGATAGCCACTGGAATGGTTTGCAATTTTCTTCTCCTACTCATTTTACAGGTGAAGAAACTGAGGCTAATAGGGCTAAATAACTTGCCCAGCATCACCAAGTTAGTAAGTGTCTGAGGCCAAATTTGAACTCAGGTTCTCCTAACCCCAGTCCCAGTACTTTATCTACTGTGCTATTTAGTTTCCTATATACTTTCCAGAATTCCTATTATCCTCAGGCCACATTAGTGAGTGCCTCTACTTCAATCCCTTTCCATCTAATTTCAGCCACCATCTACTAATCTCTGTAATAGTTGTTTTTTATCCTGGCATTTTCCATTTAGACTGTTGTCTTAAGCAATGTCAGGTATCATCATCATCATCATCACCAAACGTTGATCTAGCATTTTACAATTTACAAAATGTTTTATAGATTTGAAGACCAGAGACTAGGGATTATAATCCTGGTTCTTCTACTTGTCTACTAATTATATAACCAAAGCTAAATCAGTTTCTCTAGGTCTCATTTTGCTGCAAAATGAAATGGACTCTTTTATCTGACCTCTGAGGTACCTTACAAATATAAACCTATGGTTCTCTGGCTTCACTATCAACTACTATTGCTTTAAATCTTCACAATGATCCTGTGAATGGCAAGTTATCTATCAAACAGAAGACATGAGATAGCAGTGATTCCATACATATGATGTCAGTTCTCTGTGTCAACCCCATGCTCTCAATCCCAAGTTAGCAAAGCTATTATCATCCTATTCTACAGATGAGGGCATTGTGGCTCAGTATCTTCAAATGCTTGCTCAACATTGCCCAGGAAGATGAGCATCAAAGCAGGATTTGAACCTGACCCTTTTTCCAATCACCCCCCATACTTTTCCTCTCACTAAGATTGTTCTATAATAGCAGAAGAGAAAGACATTTCTCAAAGTGGATTGCAAGAAGTGCTACTTCAGCTCCTACTTCGTCTGCTCCACTTTTCTAAATCAGCTAATAATAATTACCCACTGTAAATCAGTCCTCCATGAAGTTTGCTTCTTCTTTACAGTTGCAGGAAGCTTGCAGCTTTTCCTCATTACAGTTTTATAGCTCTGTTTTCTTTGCCTGGTCCCTTTTATTCCTGCCATTGAAATTCTCCATGTGTCAGGAGATGCCAAATTTATGAGTAAGAAAATGTTTGTTTCAAGCAGCCCTTAATAAAAAAATGTATTCTAATTACCAAAAAAGGGGAGGAAAAAAGTGCAAGATGTGAATCTCTCTGCCAGACCTGATCTACTTGCAAATTCCAGCCAACAACCCATGAAGCACCAAATTATTCTTTTTACATCCCATTTCCTGAGCATTCAGGGCCAGGCACAAGGAAAAGATGAAGAAAGTCGTATTTACAGTATAAATGAAGCAGTCTAGGAACCAAGGGCATGGGATGACTAAGACTCTGTGCACAGGACAGTAACAGTTCCCCGATCACTAGGTGACATCGCTATACATGCTCCTCCCAAGATAATAATGAAGAACTTGACCAATTTCAACAGTGAAACTACAGCTCTAATTCAGGGACAAACACACCCGGGAAAAATACGTAAGGATCGAAAAATCATAAATTCAAAATCAAAAGCAAAGGCAGGGACACACAGTAGAAATGGGACCCCTTTTTGCATCCCCATCTTTGATGGAGTAGAAGCAAGTTTCCCAATTAGATCACCAACACCTTGATGTGCCTGCTGCTGATCTTTAAAGGCTACTAATACTCAAAATATGACCTGGACCTTTGCTTCTCTTCCGTTAAGGCAAATCATGGTTGAGAAGTAATATGTTCTATGACAAATACTCATGAGACCATAAAAGTGAGTGAGTTCTTTACCCAAAGTCAATCTGCTCATACAAGTTAGTATGCCTCCCTTGGAACCTACTTATTCTGGATCTCAGAAACAGTTAATGGTGTGTTTCCTCATCAAACATAGGACATAAATATGAATTTTTTTTTGCTTTTTATCCGAGGACAGCAGGAGAAGACTAAAGAACAAATATATATTCAGTCAGAATAGATGAGAGGCTGCCATTAATGAAACTTTAGCCCAGAGTAAGCTGACTCAGCCATAAGGAACATATATCTACTGGAAGGAAGCAGGTCTTAACTTTAAGTCTGGCTAATTACTTAGTACTTTTATTTTAGTAACTGTATTTAAATGTAATTGGTTTTCTTTTTAATACATTTCATTCCACATTTTAATTCATTGATTTAATTAATCAGCCTAATGAAATTAATGAATAAATTTAAATAAAATATACCTGTTATATTTTATTTTATGCATTTAATAGCATTTCTTGAAAAGAGTCTTATCAGCTTCACCTCAGTCCAGTCAGAAAATCCCAGTCAGGAATACCTGAGTTCAAATGTAACCTCACACATTTACTAGCTGTGTAGTTCATTTAACCTCAGTTTCCTTATTTGCAAAATAAGATAACTGTATTTACCTCAAAAGATGAAGGTCAAATAAGATAATATTTGTGAAGGGTTTAGTACAATTATTGGCATATGGTAGGAACTATTTAAACACTTACTCCTTCCCGCCTTCCCTCCAGTCCATTCTCCAATCAGGTATCAGTTTGATCTTCCTAAAACTCAAGTCTTATCAAATCACTCCCCCCAATCAATAAACTCTTATGGCTCCCTGTTACTTCAAGATCAAATATAATTTCCTCTACTTAGTATTCAAAGTCTTTCATAACCTGGACTTCCTTCTGCTTATTGAATTTTCTTTTTTTATTTTACTTTTAATTTATGGAATAAAATAAGCATTTCCATAATACAGTACAATATAAAAGATAATTGTACATGAAACTTCAAGTCTACTCTGCACAACTTGCCATTCCTTTTGAATATACAACAACATAACGTAAATTTATTTTTTTTTCTTTTGAATTTTCTTCAAACTTACTTTGCTTACTTTTCTTAAAACTTACCATGGGATCCATTGAAACGGAGTATTCCTAAACCAAGATATTCCATCCTGTGACTGAAGGCATTTTTATTGATTGTGCTCCATGCCTGAAATTTTCTCTTATCATTTTTCTTGTCCTCTCTAGTATCCTTTAAATCCCACCTACAATCTCATCTTTTTTCAAGGAGTCTTTTCTGATGTCCTTCAATACTAATGCTTTCCCTCTGTTGATTATCTCCAATATATCCTGTATATGCATGTCTTGTTTGAAGGTTGTGTCCCAGTAGATTATGAGTTCTTTGAGAGTGAGGACTGATTTGCTTATTTGTTTCTTGCCCTTTTTGCATCCTAATCACTTAGCATATCACCTGGCACACAGCAGGCACTTTACCAAATGCTTGCTGACTGACATTTACCAATATTACTGATAGTCAATCAAACTCCTCAGATCTTGGGCACTTCCTTCAATACAAACACACTGCAGGTTCACTACACAAAGCCCTATATAGTGAAAGAACACAGTAAAGGCAAGAATGAGGAACCAAAGCTACAATTTCAGGAGAGGTGTCTGAAGACCATAAATAAAGCAAGAAGCAACTCTGTTGTTAGGTCCTAGGCTCTTGGGGCAACTTAGAGAATAGGGGGTCTTGACATTATACTTCTGAAAAAACACGTTAAAAAGACCACGTGAGTATGGAGATCAAAAAAACAAAAAAACTAAGCACTTAGTTTTCTGGTGCCATGGTTCCAAAGATGAAATTATAATTGTCCTCTTCAAAAATGATGCTAGCTGGTAAATATTTCCTCAGTCATTGAAAACATGACCAGAATCCATGAGGAATAATAACTCACCAAAGTCATTATTTTTATCTAAGCAAATGAGCAGTAAAGCAAAAGGTAGATCTTTCCTTGAAAGATAGCATCAGATCTCCCTTCCACATTCTATTAATCTTGCCAAAGTCTAGTAAAACAACACCTCTCATCTGGACCTTTATCAATCTTTATGTCTTCAAATCTTTCCCCTTTCCAATCCATCCCCCACACAGAATCCAAATTGATATTCCTGAATCACTAATCTTTGACTTCTACAGAAATGCTTTGCGTAACTTCACATGTGCCTTTTTAATAGGGGTTAGGATTGGGAAGGGAGGGAGAGGGTCTGAAACTCAAAGTTTTAAAAATAAAATGTTTAAAAAATTATTGTAAATGTAACAGGGGAAAATAAAAAAATATTGTATAACTAAAGCACAAATTTCACCATGTCACTATTCTACTCAAGAATAGTCAATAGCTCCCTATTGCTTCTGCAATAAAAAACAGCCTCCCCTAGCCTAGTATTCAATTTACCCCAAAAGCCTGGCTTCCTTTTATTGTTTTAGTCCTTATCACTACTTTCACATGCTCTCCCTTTCAATTAAACAGGCTCATTAAGTGTTATCTGTATTTGACTTGTCATCTTCTATCACCATGTTTTTTGTGTAAATTGTCCCTCCTTCTGACATATGCTCCCTTGTTTAAACTCCAGCTTTCTTCAAGCATAGATTAGAAGCCATCCACTACATATTATCTTTCCTCCATCAATTATTGACCCCACACTTTTATTTTTTTCTCTATACTTTAGATTTATTGACTTTATAGGTAACTCCCATGTACAGCATAATTTTAATTTTAATTTGAGTTTTAATTTTACCTCTGTATTCCTCATTTCTAGGATACAGACTTGGAGCTGAAGGGAATGGAGTCCAATCCATTTATTTTACAGAAGAGAAAACCAAGCCCCGGAGGAACTTGCCCAAAGAGGCAAGTGATAAATAGCATTTTATTTGATTTGAATCCAGATAATTGGGATCCAAGATGACTCTTTCCATAGTATTATACTGATTAAAAACAAACAAACTTAAAAAATAAAATGGGTGAGGTGTAACTACATTATAATATCTATGAAAAAGATCTGAGGGTACAAACAAACTTCAAGTTCAAAGTATAACATGACAAGCAAAAAAGCTGTCTATTCTAGACTTATTAAGGAAGTTGCAATGTCTAAACAAGGGTGATTATAGTTCTAATAAACTCTGCTCTTTTCAGAGTATATCAGGAGTATCATGTCAAGAAATATATTTTAGGGGAAATTTAATCAAGTTAGCATTTATATAGAAGAAAATAAAATTAATGGTAAGAAAACTGGAAAACATATCATCCGAAGGAAGATGAGTGGAAGAGACTCTGTATGTTAAATGCAAAAAAGAGAAGCCCCAGAAGGCACAGAATAGTTTTCTTCAAGAATCTGATGAGCTCTCATGTGGAAGAGAAAAGATTCATTCTCTTTGGCCCCAGAGGGCAGACCAAGTCACCATTAAGGTACAAAGAAGCAACTTTTAGCTTGATATCAGAAAGAATTAGTAATTTGTGGCCTCTAGTCAAGTGAACAAGCACTTGTTAAGAGCTTACCTGTGCTAATCACTGTGCCTCATGGGGTTTCTCTTTACTCAAGGAACTTAAAAAATACTACTTCCTTAGTAATCACAGTTTGGAGCAGGAAAGGATCACAGAGACCATGTAGTCTAGTCTTCTCATTTTACAGAGGAAGAAACCAAGAATAAGTGGTTTACTCAAAATCATACAGGAAACAGTCAATCAAAAACAGGATTTGAACCCAGGGCCTCTGCTTCCCAAGTCAGCTTTTTTTTTTCATTCTACCTCTTCTGTGACAGGTGGGCATGTGGTAAATATTTACCTGTCACACAACATAATTAAGGTCATACAGTACATGAAATGTGGATCTGCATCCTAATTATGCCAAAAAGTCCCATGCAAACCAAAGCAAAATGTCAAAAGAATAATAAACTGCCCATGTGGACAATTACCTCATATTCTTAACAGGGTAAAGATTACTACATTGAACATATGTCATGTGGAAAACCAAGAGTACATACAAAAATTATTTTATTTTATATTATGTATAATACATTAAGTAATGTTTTATATATGTATATTATATTGTGTTCTATATCATATGCATACATATACAAATATAACTACATATATGTGCATACACACATGGCAGCAGTTTTTCTGGGAAATGGTTAGCACCCAGAAAGTTCAAAAGTCGATAACAGGATTATTTGAAAGGAAGGTGGTGAATGAACCCAATGCGATCTGTAAGCAGACCAAGCCTCAGGCATTTTTGTCAGGGAGTTCTATCACTAAGGAACAGGGAACCAACTACATGCTGGGCATGGTGCCATTCTGTGGAAATACTGGAAGAAACAAGGCAGAGCCCAAGATCCAGGAACTGGAGTGAAATAGAAGAATTGAGACATGGAAAAATTAGTCAGAGGCTCAATACTGGAATCCTCTGGCTTTCCTACTCTAAAAGGTCTACATCCCTTTTTTGATATTTGAAACTATAACAGATCTATGATCTCATCAAGGTGGGCATTACTCTCCATGGCACAGGCCTATGCATGTGTATGCATCCTGAGTGACTCTTCTCCATTTATTTCCATAAATTCACCTTGCAATGCTGGGGGGCTTCCTCCAGTGCTTTTTAAAATCATTAATATTTTTGCATTTAAAAAAAACTTGAAGCGTACAATATGTCCTCTTTTTTACTGGTCATTTATGTTGTCTGATTTAGCACAGAGTTCACAAGATAATGTCTTTTACTTCATCATGAAACCTTACTTTTGTCACATTGAATTTTAAAAATATATTCAATTATGAAATTAACAGATACCAAAAATGAACATTTCTATAATCTAAGTATAACACAGAAAAAACTTATGAAGATGTGAATTACTATTCCATATTGTTTGCTTTGACACACACACTTATGTATGTATAATTCAACCCACATTCAAAACTATCTTGTTTATCTGGATTTCCTTATGAATTTTCTTCATCTTTCTTCTGAACTCCCCTGAATACTTTTTAAAATATTCCAATGGTCTTCCTCTTTCTTTCTTTTTTTTTTTGACATCATCACCACCTTCCTCTGCCTTTTGCCTTTCCTTGAGTTCTAACATTGCTAAGATCACTTCTAGAGTGCTCTAAGAACTTTTGAATGTTGAGTCTCAAGAACAATACATAGCACACTTCCTCATCAAGCAGAGGAACAGAAATTTGGTTCTCTGGTTCTTTATCTAAAGACAGCAGCTGAAGGCTGAAAAACAAGTGTGTTTCAATGAAATCAGATTGGAGATTGCCATAAAGAAACTCTTCCTCACAGCAGGCTGAATCAACCCAGGAACAAAGATGTAGACAAGGAGTTCTTAACCTGGAGTCTGGGAAAGTGTTTATTCTTTATATTTTGGTAACCATAGCAAATTTAATTGCTTCTCTTTGTAATTCTCATGCACTTAAAAACATCATTCTAAAAAGGGGTTCATGGACTTCACCTGACTCCAGTATATTCCTCACCTCTAAGGCTATTTTCTCATCTGTAAAATGAACATGCTGGACTAAATGACCTTAAGTTCTTTCCAGTTCTCGATATGACATCCATATGATGAAGCAGAAAACTTATTTACCTGTATCCCGAAGTATTTGGAGACTCTCACTGTGGGCTTTAAAAAATAGAGAAGATATCAAACTAAATTTAATACTCATTTTTAATTTTCTCCTGTTTGTCATTCATTTTTTTCTTGCCAGTGTAGAATCCATCTTTGCTGATTACCTATTGACCCATGATCAAAGGCTCCTATTCTACCATCCTTCCTCAGCAATGGATTCAAGGCTGGTTGTCCAAAGAGAAAGCAAGAGCGGAGTGGGGACTATCTGGAAATAAGCAATCCGTCTCCCTCTCAGTCAGATAGAGCAGTCAGGGTCCATCCCCTTTGGTACTCTGAATATCAGGTCACACATGCTGGAGCTCCCCAGCCATTAGGGGAACTTCTTCCCTGATTCAGGCCCTGAATGATGACCCCAGATCTTCCTTACCACTGTTCAAACGAGAAGCACAGAAGACATAAACCCAAGCTGGTCAGAGGACAATAATACAGAGCATCATCTTGAAAACATATAGAGTGCGAGCCGTTTGCTCATTCATCTTGGGATGATGGGAGAAGGTCTGCCGTTAAGTGAAGAATGGGTTTGTTGTAATGAAGCTGTCTCAAGCAATAAGAGCCGCTCACACATGGCACACAGCTCGGAATTGCTGTTGACAGCTTGGACATCAGCAATCATCAATCGTCCCAGCTTCACCTGTGGGCCGGGGCTATGTAGACTCTGGGGGTAAAAAGATCATCATTCTCCCAGCTGAGAAGCCTCTCCGGCCTCTTCATCATCATCTCACATCCCCTCCACCTGAGCTATCATTGATCAAGCTTCCTTGCTCCTCCAGGTACATAGCTGTGGAACACAGAGTAACATCATTACTCTTCCCTGTGGCTCACTTTCACCTGTGAGTTATTTCTCACTCTTTCTCATGAATTATGGCCCAACATTCAAGATTTTTCTTTTCTTTGTGACGTGAATACAGAGTGAGAATTATCAGAGATGTGACAGATTTCTGCTCTATCCAAATTTCCCAGAAGGATGAGGTCTCTTTCCTTCCTTCCCTTTGCATCAACAGGTCCGACTATTCTCCTCCTGGTTAATTCAGAAGGATTGGAAAGTCATTGAGCATTAGGGACAGAGGTAATAAACACTGCTTTGAGACAGTCATGGAACTCTTCACTGTACTCTGAGCTGAGTGCTGGCTCAGCCACTTACTACCTGGGGGACTTCGGGTCACATCCCTTAATCTCTCTATAGATCAGTTTCCTGATCTATAAAATAATAGGGGGTTAAGCTAAGTACCTCCCAGTTTTAGAATTTGGATCCCATGACTTGATATGGATAACTAAGTCCACTTATGATGTAGGGATTTTTTGCAGTGGCTAGAGCATTGAGTCTGGAGTCAAGAAGACTTGAGTCCAAATGCGACCTCAAAAACTTGTTAGGGAAGTGACTTTGGATAAGTCACTTCACTTAAGTTTTTTTTTTTTTTTTAACACTTACCTCCTAGGGTTGTGATGATCAATGAAATATTAATAAAACATACTTTACTTACAAGATATATAAAAGCAGCTTATTAATGTTATTGTTACCATCATTAATAGTTTACATGGCACATTAAGCTTTATAAAATGTTTTCCTCATTATACTGAGGTCACTTAGTATACTCTCAAGCCCAGAAAAGAAATTTCTTTTTGTAGCAGTCCCCTTGAGTAGCAACTTAAGGTTGAACCCTTCTTGGGCTAAGTCTATGTCTTGTGATTTCATTTATGTAGGAAATTCCCTCTACAATGCATATCAGCAATTGTTCTGCAAATTATAGCTTTAGAGAATTTCCTGGGATATAAAGTGTCATGACCCAAATAATGGGTCTTGAATCAGGAAATGTTGATTTTCATCTTTTTCTTCCTTTCTTTTATTTATACTTCTATTTCTTCTCCACCATTGGTATTTCCAAGTGACTTGTCCACAGTCACAAAACTATTGTCACAGGTAGGATTTTAATACATACATATATATATATACAAATACATGTGTGTGTTTATCATACTGCTACTGGAGTAGTTTGCCATTTCCTTTTTCGGCTCATTTTACAGATAAGGAAACTGAAATGTGAGATGAGAAACTGAGATGTAAGATGGAACCTAATTCATCAATATGTTGGTCATCCTTTCCCACTGTAGCCAGAGAAAGATGCACAATTGAATCATATGAATGAAGCCAAAAGGAGTAACCTCCTTTTTCCACAAAGTATCTCAACAAACTTTACCGTGTTGCATGCTGGGCACACAAACATAAACACAAAACTCTATCCTTGAGAAGCTTATATTGTACAGCTAGATGCAATTGCACCAAGCCAAAGTCATTATTCAAAAAAGTCTTTTGAAGACAGTTTGATCTTTTAATGCTGAAGAAAAAGTCAAATGCTTTGGGGTGGGAGGATAGATGTAATTCCCAGCCATGTCATTATCTTGTCCTTTAAAGGAGGTAGCCAGGACAGGGCTTGAGTTATTATAATAGGCAACAGGAAGGAGATAAATTGATAGATTTCTTTGTCTTCCAGGATAATAATAATAATAATTATGATCATGTCCTAGATTCCATCTTACAGAATGGCAAATCTATTCCCAGGGACTGCTCAAAAGAATTAGAGGTTAGAGCAGGCAAATTAAATATGGCACCAGCTGAATGATAACAAGAAAAAGATTGTCCAAGACAAAAGCTTTAGTACAGAGATCAATTTCATGGGCTGGAGTGCCCTGCCACCCCATAGGTTTCTAACCTGCTCCCTAGTCTCATGAGAGCTCTGATTTTGATTTATGACTTTTCAAGGTCCCAATTTTCAAACTTTCTCACTGGACATTTTCCAGTTATTTCCTCTCTTCTGAAAAAGGAAATAGAGAGGGTCTTAGACTCCACTTGGTGGGCATCTCCACTTAGAACCATGAGACCCAATTTGTAAGGTTCCTCTCCAATCTTATCTAAAAATGATAAGACTGGAGCTTAGGTTTTCTTAATTAATAACTCCTCCCCTTCAGTTTTGGCTCCATTGCCAATTGGTTACTTCGCCTTGAACTAGCCATCAGAGTGACACAGCAGAATAAATGGCCAAATTCTCCTTTTCCAGGGGAATACTTGATCTTGCTTCTTTACTAACACACGTGTGTGTTATAGATAGATAGAGGAAAAGAAACAGAGAGAAACAGAGAAGGAAAGAAAGAGGGGGAGAGAGGAGGGAGAAAAAGAGGAAAGTGAGAGAGAGGAAGGAAGAGAGGAAGACAGAGACACAGAGACATTCAGAGAGAGAAACAGAGAAGGAGGAGGGGAGAGGGGGATAGAGACATAGAGATAGCCATAAACACCCATACACACCCAGAAAGAGCACTTCAAGGTTTGCAAAGCATTCTAGGTGCAATATCTCATTGGATCCTAAACCCTTTGAGACAAAATTTTTATCCCATTTTATAAATGAAAAAGTATGATTCAGAGATACTATGTGAATTTCACAGGCTCACACAACTATTAAGTCCAAGTCACAATTAAAATTCAGGGATTTCTGGTTCCTTGTCCAGGACTGTATTCAATGCATTCTCCCCCACCTTCACAAACTTTGCCCCGCCATGATGGTATAGTCCAGCTGGCAGATGAGGTGATGGTCAGCTCACCCCACTACTAATTGTCTTTGTGCGTTCCTTTCTTTTCTCTAAACCCAGTTTCCTCATATTTAAAATGAAAGCACTGGGCTACTTTCAAAAACTTTTTGTGTCTGTTCTAATTTTTTCCCACTCTCCCTCTGACTTTAGGGTCAGATTGTCCAATTCCCTCATTTTGTGTAGATGGAGTCTCATTGAGAGCAGTCCCATCATTGGTTTTGTATTCTCAGGGTCTAGCATATAGGAAGCGTTTAAAAACACTTGCTGAATTCAATTGCCTTGTTGCAAAGGTAATATGTGGCCCAGAAAAGATTCAAAGAATCCTTTCTATAGAGAAATAAGGACCCTCAGAAACCTCCTCTGTAAAATAAGTTTTCTCATTATACAAGAGGTGGGAATCAAACCTAGATTTTTTGACTTCAGAATCAAAAAATCTTTCCTTTAAAGCACATTGTTCCACTGCGATTATCCTCATCTTTCCTTCCTTTTGTTTTCTTTTACAATCCTAGGAAGAAGCTCTGAACTGAGCCAAAATTTTCCTGGTCCTGCAATTAATGACACTTTGAAAATCTCAGTGACAGATCACCAGCTTCAGTCCTGCTAGACAAAAGATCATTGCATTCATCCACTTGGGGCCAGACAAGACTCTCTTTAAAGTTCAATTACCAGAGAATCGGACAACTTCCTCCCCCTATTGAATGCTTCCATTAATATGGCAGTTGTTCTCTCATCCATCCTTCAAATCCAATTAATTTCCTCCTTCTCCATGCTGCCCCGCTGACTTCCCACTGCTATTTCAAAAGTCTGTAGGATTTCCTAATCAAGAATCAGACAGCTAAAGGGAGACAGTATTGTGGGTTCCATGTCACCAATGGGTCAAGGCCAAGATACTCTAGAGAATCAATCACAGTATTTTCAGGGAAAAACAAACTGAGAAATCACCTGGCTATCGATTTAAAGAAGACAGGTCAAATGAGATCATCGGGACTAGAAGCAGTCAAGAAGCTTCAGGAAACATCAAAAGAAAGAGTTCATCCAGCCCAGGTTGAATTATACAATGTCAACTTTAGAAATAAATGGGACCTTAGGAGTCATCTACTATAGTCCCTTCGTTTCATATATGAACAGAGTCCCAGAGTTTAAGGGATGCTAGCAGTAAAATAGAAGCTCTTTGAAATCACATATTTTTCTTTTTGTCTTTCTATCTGCATCATGTCATTGACAATAGAAGACTGGCCTTGGGTTCAAATTGGGGCAGCTAGATGGGGCAGTGGATAGAGCACCAGCCCTGAAGTCAGGAAAACCTGAGTTCAAATGTGATATCAAGCACTTAATACTTGCTAGCCCTGGGCAAGTCATTTAACCCAGATTGCTTCAGCAAATATATATATATATATATATTCCCTCTGACACATATTAGGTATATGACTGTGGGCAAGTCACTTAACCTCTCAATGTCCTAGACAACTGCCTATAAGTTACAGAGAAGATGAGCATCTATATTACTGGAGGGAATTTCCATGTTGAAAAATCTAAACTTACCCCTAGAATTTATTACAGTGTTTTGCACGTAAGATATACCATAAAAAGAGCATTAAATCTGGGGTCAGAGAATCTAAATTCAATTCCTGCTTCTGATATCTATTACTTATGTTACTCTGGGCAAGACATTTGTGCCCTACAATTACCCTCTTAATCAGCAAAAGGGAATATACCCTTTCAGGCTGCTGAATCACTTTTATTAGAGAAAGAAATCTTTTCTTTAATCCTCAGTTTCCTCATCTGTAAAAAGAAAGGCTGGACTCCCTTTCCTCTGAAGTCTCTTCCATTCTAAATCTGTGATTCTATAGTTTGAATCCCAAACTCTTTCCCTTGTACAAAGTTTCTGGCATTCATTACTTTTACAAACTCTTGCCCATATTTATTTCTACCTTTCCAGGACCATTATGTTCCATTCCCATTTTCTGTTCTGTTCTGGGTTTTTTGTTGTTGTTGTTGTTTTCTATCTCTCAGTGGAAATACCCAATCTGAAAACCAACAGTAACTTTAAGTGACTCTGACTCTCTATAAATTCCCTCATAATCGAGAAAGGAGATATGCCCTTTGGATTAGGTTGCTAAATGACTCCTGTGGGAAGAAGAGAAAATGAGCATGCTGTAGTGGATAAAGTGGTGATCTGGAAGCCAGGAAGACCAGGAAGATCTTGTCTCTGTCACAAATAGACTGTGGGACCTTAGGTAAATCATTTAACTTCTCAGGGTGCTGGGTAGTTCTCCAAATTTGTAAGTTGATGACAAGGTGTTGACCTGCACAGGTAAAGAGAATTCTTAATATCAATGAAATCATGGTCTATCCCTATAAGATATCCTTCTCTTGATCTTTCCAACTTAAATATTATTCAGTGTTTTTTCCATCAAGACACCTTTTCCAATCCAGTCCAATCCAATAACCATTTGTTCACTGCATATCATGTATAAAATCCCTTGCTAAGTGTGGGGATTAGCACTTAAAAAGATAAAGATCTTTTTTTCCTCAAAAAGCTTACATTACCCTCCATAATGTAATGATGAGGGTTCAAGGAGGGAAGTATTACCTTTGGGAGCAGACTATGGTTTCAGCTCTTTCATTATGCTTAGCACATAAGAAGGCACTGAATAAATATTTGTTGAATGAATGAATATCACTTCTCCTTTCTGGACTTGCCTATAAACTTAGCATGAACATTAGACCATTCTCACAGTCTCTTCCAACCATAAATTCTATGTTCCAGTGATCCAGGCTGCCCTTCTTTGAGAACCTGCCAGAGACTCAGTACAATCCCTTCCAGAGCAGCTTATTACAATGGTATTGGGATGACTGCCCTAGACTTCTTTGTGTATCACTATATTGTAATCAGTTAATCAGTATTTATTAAGCACTTACTATATGCATTAGGACGCATTTTACCCCCAATGTATAGGCCACTTGAGAGCAATCTGGATGGTTACACCATATCCTTCAGTTCTTCCAGAACCTGTGTTCTACAATAAGGATAACAATAATATAACCATAAGGAGAAGAAATCTGGCAATGATAATAGCTGCTGATATGTGTAATGCTTAAAGGTTTGTAAAGCACTTTATCTCAATTAGCAAATGAGATTGGTGATGGTGTAGTTCAGTCATATCTGACTCTTTGTGATCCCATCTGGGGTTTTCTTGGTAAAGATATTAGAGTAGTTTGCCATTTCCTTCTCCAGCTCAATTTACAGATAAGGAAACTGAGGCAAACTGGGTAAAGTGGCTTGGCCAGGGTCACACAGCCCGTAAGTATCTGAGGTCAGATTTGACCTCAAGAAGATGAGGCTTCCTGGCTCCAGATCAGTGCTCTATACTGTGTCATTACCTAGCTGAGACTAGCCACATGATGTCATTTGGTTACTCCCTCCATTAGCTGGCAAACCACTCCATTGCTCAGGAGGTGACTGGAATAGAATTTACTAAGTGCTTTCAGACAAATAGAGAGGAAGTATGGTACAGTCAATGTCACCATGACCCAATGTGCCAACCATCATAGTCCTTGCCAGGACCCAATGTGCCAGCCATCATGATCCTTGCCATGATCCAATGTGTCAACCATCATGATCCTTGACATGACCCAATGTGCAAACCATCATGGTCCTTGCCATGGCCCAATGTGCCAGGCACTGTCATTCTAGCCCTGACCTAATGTACCAAGCATCATGGTATTTACTCTGACCCAATGTGCTGGGCATTGTGCTTTCTTCTGGGCATACAAATACAAGGTGGGTGATCTTCAACAGTTGCTATAGACCAAAAATGTGCCTCCTCCTGTGGCCACACTGGTGATAAGTCTCTTCAATCATAACTCAGCTAGTCCAGAGCTAACAGACACATAGCCCATCACTTGTCCCAAATTAAAAGTCTTTCCAACTCGGTCGGACCACTCGAGGGTGGGATCCTCTGGCATGGATTCTGCAGACTCCCTGCCATCTTCTCAGCCATCAGTAAGCATTTATTGAATGCCTCTTCTGACCCAGGCTGGCAATCAAGAGCACACATCTTTCCTGAGTTAAAATCCAGCCACAGATCCTTACTAAGTGTGTGACTCTGGGCAAGTCACTTAACACTGTTTGCCTTGGTTTCCTTATCTGTAAAATGGAGATAACAACAGCATCTGCCTCCTAAGGTAATGTTAATGGTTTCAAAGTGCTTAGCACAGTGCCTGGCATATAGAGAGGCTATATAAATATGTATTATTATTATTAAAATACAAATATAAAACTGAACAATATTGACCCTCAAGGAGCTTGCTTTCTATTAGATGCTAAGGAGAATTTTAATTCGATCCTCACAACATCTCCAGGACAAACTGCTCTTTCAAGTTGCTTCCCAGGGGCCACTTCAGAGGCAAGAAATAATTGGTTCTTCCTCAATGCTCGTCCCAGGAAAAGGAGCTCCTGCACTTGGTGGCTCCCAACAGCAGTCTGTGCCCCAAGCTCAGAGCTCAAAGTCTGTTATTAAGGTAAGTCAGCCTGTCTTTCTAAGCCCTGGCAACAAGTCAGTCAATTCTCATCTCTAACATTTCTCTGATTTGGGGGAAATGGAAGAGAGCCAGGATGCCCTGCTTTGAGAAGCTGGCAGAGGCTTAATCCAATCCTTTCCAGAACAGTGCAAGTTGGTGGTGTCTGAAGGACTGCTCTAGGCTATCTTGTGGCTCTTGGGAGAGGAAACCAAGGTCCTGACCCCTTAGTGGTCACTAATGAGCTCCTGGCATTTTCTGAACCAGTCAAGGAATAAATTCAATGATTCTATTTCGAAGGCGTAACTGCCTTCTGCCTTCCTCAGCAGCACTCCCTTTCCCTCCAGTGGGAGAAATGATTATTTTCCTCTCAATTTGGACCAGCATTTAGAGAGCCCTCTAAAGTTGGCAGTGCATTTTAGGTCCATAGATTTAGACCTGAAAGAAGCTTCAGAGGTCATCTCATGGAACCCTCTTCATTTAACAAATTGAGAAACTGAGGCTCAGATAAATTAAATGACATACCAACATCATACAAGCAATAAGCAGTGAAAACTGGGATTTAAAACCAAATTTAGAAACATTATCTTATGGAACGGATTATTTAGAGAACTTGTCCATAGTGGTCTGGGGAGGGGGGAGGTAGTAAGGGGTTGTCTGTTGTTTTTTGGAGGGAGAGAATGATCCAGTCCTGTAATTTCATCATCATATAGAACTTACAGCATGAAGAATAACCCCCTTCCATGATGCAAATCAGCTGCTGGTTTTTAATTTAATGACTTTTTCCTATTGGAATAATTAGTAAATATCAGAAACTGTATTTAAATCCAAGACTTCCTAACTCCAGGAGCAGCTAGGTAGCACAGTTGATAGAGCATTGGATCTGGAGTCAGGAAGACCTGAATTCAAATTCAGCCTCAAACACTAATTGTAAGATCTTGGGCAAGTCACTTAACCCTGCTTGTTTCCTTTTCCTCATCTGTAAAATGAGTTGGAGGAAAAATAATGGCAAAATACTCCAGTATCTCTGCCAAGAAAACTTCAAATGAGATCCAATGGAGTCAGACAATAAAAACTTCCCAACTCTGATTTCAATATTACTCTCTTGACTAAGTCAAGGGTGTTTAACTTTTTTTTTTTTTGCATCACGGAAGTCAGAATAATGGTCAATGACTACATTCAAACTGAAGCTCTTGGATGCAGTTGGATGAGCTACCTGGACCTCACTCACAATCCCATAGTTGGCACAAATCTTATGACATCTATGGCAACTCATTGCACATAGTGCTGGCCATTCTGAATTGATATCAATTACTCCCCAGCCTTTGGCTATTTCCCAAAACTACCTAACCCTTCTCTAGTGCTGTCTCTCCTGAATACGCCTCCCTGTGGAAGTTTATTTAAACCTTGGCCCTTTTGCCTCTGTTAGGCATCTCTTTAATTTTCTTTAATTGAAGCCCTTTGTCTCAATTAAAAACCTTGTTCTTCCTATGCTGGTCCTCCTCTTTATTTAAAGTTGACAAAATACTAAATTTCAGGTAGATATTAGGAAAAATAAAGCTGCGATACTTTTTTTATCCAAGTTCACAAACTTGAAATCTATTCATAAGTCTTCTAAATTGATCCAAGCCACAGAACAGAGAAGCTCAACTTCTTTAGTCAACTAGAAGTAATTAGAAGTATCAGAGTAATGTGGTTCTATCTACCTGGGCTGACATAAAGGTTTTTCTGAGTAGATAAGATATACTTGAAGGTGGGGACACCAGGAATAACAACAACAAAAAAAAAAAAACCTACTAGTTCTTAAAACAAATCAGACTCTTGATCCCCAATTTGTTAAATAAAAACTCAAAGACAACTGTCTATTGTACTTCTCATACATTATACATTATAGCTGTCACTATCCGTATCATCCTTGTGTTAGACTATAGTCCCATGAATAAAGACCACAACTTCTCTAAATAACAAAAAATATCTACTACTTCTTTAAAACAAATTAGCCTCTTTATCCCCAACTTGTTAAATAAAAACTCAAAGGTCTTGATTTTATAACTGTCTATTGTACGTCTCATGTAACATTATACATTATAGCTGTCAGTAACTGTATCATCCCTGTATTAGACTATAGTTCCATGAACAAAGACCACAGCTTCTCTAAATAACAAAAAAATCTACTATTTCTTTAAAACAAATCAGATTCTTGATCCCCAACTTGTTAAATAAAAATTCAAAGCCTTGATTTTATAACTGTCTATTGTATTTGTCATGTAACATTATACATTATAGCTGTCATATGAATATCATTTCTATACTAGAGCATAGTCTAGTATGAACAAATCTTCTCTACACATTATCTCTATATCACGACCTATATACACAGCAGATACTGAATGTTAATTGTTTGTCATGTGACATATGAAAAGTCCAAGAGATACAATTTCTGGGCAATTGATCATTTTGTTGATTATGACTGGCAAATAACAAAACTTTTGTCATTGCTTCCTCTAGGAACCAAAAATGAATCATGGAGGCACATGACTAATTAATACTTATATGTCCTTGGAAGAGTGATGTTCATGACAGGTGGCAATCAATTCTTATTGGTTATTCTACTAAGGGACTTTGATTTTGTCACTCTCATTCCTCCTTACCCAGACCACCTCCAGACTTGGGCAATCTAGACAAAGGGATCTATCCCCCACCCATCCTCATTTGCCTAAATAGAATATTATGGGCTGGAATTTACAAATCAGCTAAATTCCTCCAAGTTGGTGGGGGCTCCAATGAGATTGAGGAAAATGTTAAATCCAATCTCATCTTCAGTCCTGTTATTCATAGGCTGATTTTCCCTAGTAGAGAATGAGGAAATAGAAAGGAGAAAAAAACCTAGATCCCTATATTAATGAGTTATTAACATGTCAGAAATAATCATTTCTCTGAGTCATAAAATTTTACTAAATGTATACAATCAATATATATATACAAATATATAAAACATATGTTTATGAGAGTGTGTGTCCACTGAGATGATAGAGGAGAAATGGAGGTTACTGCAGAGTTCATAATCATATAACAAAATAAAGACTTCTGCAAATGAGCAGTGAAAATAGCAGGGGGGTTGTTTTTGTTTTTATTTTCCGTTGTTGGAACTCTACATTATAAATCCTGCTTGGAGCAAGGTCCCACTTGGCTGAGAAAAAGCTGATGAATAAGGATCAAGCCTGCAAGCCATAACTGCTGAGTGGAACAAAGCCAGGCACAAGGGGACAGCAGCAGGACAGAAGATAATTAGCTAGTCATCAGCTTAGTCCTTTCTTGAACTCACATCCAGGATGGGACTGGTCCAAAAACAGTCAATTCAGACTCTAATACTATTGCCCATGTTTTTCCTACTGGAGTCATTCATTTTGGAGGAGTTTGCATTCCAAACCACTCTACATGGAGTAGGAGAAAACAGGGAAAGAAATTATACTGATTCAGGAATGTGGGCAAGATTGTATTACAATGACATTTATTTCTCTCTGTTCAATGTTTTCCTATTTCTATGCAGATTTTTAACCTAAGTCTATTAGCAAGGTGACAACAGAAACCTAGACTTAAGGTAATTCCAGAAGCTCCTAGGAGGAGTCTTTGGTCCTAAAGTTCATCTCCAATTTAAAAAAAAAAAGTCATGTGGGAAATAATGCAAGCTCATTGTATGACTGAACCCAAAGAGCAATTACTGATTCACTGTCAAGCCAGAAGGAGCTCTCCAGGGATCTGTCTTTAGCCCCATTCTATATGACATTTGTATAGATGTCATTCCTATATATCACATACATAAAGAATAGGTGACATGAGCAGTGAAAAGAGCATCCAGGCTGGAGTCAAAAAGAGTCACATTCCCAAGTTCAAATCTGACCTCAGACTTGCTCTATGTGTGACTCTGGGCAAGTCACTCACCCCTATTTGCCTATTTCCTCAATATGTAAAATGAGCTAAAGGAGAAAATGGCAAACTACTCCAGTATTCTTGCCAAGAAAACTCCAAATGAGTCACAAAGACTCAGATATAATAAAAAAAACTGAACAACTACAACAATAACATAAGTGGCAAGCCGGTCCATCCTATATATGATACAAAATTAAGAGGAATAACTATATCACTGGATTACAGAGCGAGATTCAAAAAACTGTTGACAGGGTAGAAGAGGGAGCTGAACTAAATAAGGTGAAACTTAGGTTCATTTTTTTTTGCTATTAATAGACTCAGTGTGATTCAACAGCATACTCTGATGATCAAGAACCTCCAAAGACTCTTTCTTTCCCAAAGGGTGAAATACAAATGCTCTATTACTTTAATCTGTTCTAAGTTTGGTTCCAGCTTGTCCTCCAAGCTTATTGTCCAATTTTCACTTTTTCATGCTCTTTATTTCAGCTGAACTGTCTTACTTGATGATGGTTGGCCATGACACATCAACTCCTTTTTTACTTTCAAAGTTCAGCCTAGATATTGACTTTTTTTAACTAAAAATGAGAAATGGCACTCTCCCCACCCTCAAGGAGCTTATTTTCAATTGAGAACATAAAATATAAAAAACAGAACATAGTAGGCACAAAGAATCAATCCAAAATATTCTAGAAACATTTTAATAAAGAGTGACCACTAATAGGTGAAGCTATCAAGGAAAGTTTTCTCAAAAAGTCAGTATCTAGGCTGAACCTTAAAAGTAAAAAAGGTTCTAAAAGGCAGACGTAAAGTGGATATATTTTCCAGGAACAAAAAAGTGATATATGTTCTGTGCTCTGCCCTAGTAAGACCAAATATGGTGTATCAGTTAGTCATCCAGAGCAGCTATAGCCCTTTATTTCTAGCCACTTCTATATTCCAGACTATGCTTCATGTCCATTCTTATCATCAGTCCTACTGACCATCTCCTTGTCATATGTCCTCCGTATACCACTCATGCTTGTTCTGGGATTATTAGTCAAACAAGAACTGTCATTGCTTCTGGAAAGATCTTACAAACCTCTATGACTCTGCTCCCCTATACCTTCTCAAACCAAAATACTTTTCTTTACATTGCCAC
The DNA here is from genome assembly GCA_023553655.1 of Myrmecobius fasciatus. Taxonomy (NCBI): domain Eukaryota; kingdom Metazoa; phylum Chordata; class Mammalia; order Dasyuromorphia; family Myrmecobiidae; genus Myrmecobius; species Myrmecobius fasciatus. Next base: position 242,006 of record JAJPUD010000118.1, on the reverse strand, counting down.
CACTTCTTTATATGTGCCGTTTTACTCCCATAGGAAGATAAGATTATTGAGAGTAGTAACTTTCTCACTTGTATTTGTATCCAAAGTGCTTTGTACAGTGTTTGACAAATAGGAAGTGCTTAAATTTTAACAGTCATCCATTCAAATCTAAATGCTTTATTTTAGAAAACACATTAATGAACTGGAGCTTCTAGAAGAAAGTAACTAGGAGGATAAAAAGGTCTTGATTTTATGTTGTGTGAAAATTGGTTGAAGGAACTGGGAATATTTAGCCTGGAGAAAAGGTGACTGTCTTCAGGACTACATGCATCTATGATCTGAAAGAGAGATTAAATCTGCTCTCTTTTTTTCCCAAAAAAATCAGAACTAGGAACAATGGATGGAAATTGCAAAAAAGCAAGTTTAGACAATGTCAGGGGGAAGAATTCTTATTTACCTTTCCCAAGATGAGATGGAATGGACCACTTTGGGGTTAGTGGATTTCTCGTTCGTGGAAGTCTTCAAGCAGAGTCTCGATGATCTTTTTCAGGAATTTCGAGAGGATTTTTCTATAGGTATGGGTTAGATTAGCTGGCTTCTGAGTCTCTTCCAACTGAAATCTGGTGATTATAAGAATGTATTCTAGGCATTGTTGGGATTGGCTTACTACATGGTAGACATTAGGAAGCTTTTGCATGAAATAACTAGAAGCTCTCCAAGGTTCAGATTGCATCAGCACCCTGGCCAGGGGCAGCAGGGAAGAAGTGAGCCAAGTTAATGTTTTGCAAGAAAAAGCTTTAAGCTGGCAGCAGGTCATTGTGCACCTTTCCCAGGTCACTCCTTCCAGGGAAGGCAGCCAAGAGTCCTCATAAAATCATAAATTTAGATTTGGAAAGAACCTTAAGTGTTGTGCAATGCCATCTCCTGCACAAAGCCTTTCCTGATCCCTCCAAATTCTAGTGCCCTCCCTCCCAAACTACCTTAAATTTAACTACTCTTTATATATATTTTTTCATATATATAGAGAGAGAGAGGGAGAGAGAGTGTGTGTGTGTGTGCGTGTGTGTTTGTGTATTCCCTTTATATAGTTATGCTGTATATATTTTATGAGCAGTTAAACAGCAGAGAAGATAGATTACTGGGCCTGGAGTTAGGAAGATAGGAGTTGGTTTTAAAGGTTTGAGTTCAAATCTGGCCTCAGACACTTACTAGCTATGTGTCCCTAGGCAAGTCATTTAAATCTGTTTATCTGAGTTTCCTCATCTGTAAAATGAGCTAGAGAAGGAAATAGCAGATCATTCTAATATCCTTGCCAAGAAAAGCCAAAAGATGGATCTCAAAAAGCTAGACACAACTGAAAGATCTAAACAATCACAATATATTTTACATCTGCTTATCTCTCCCATAGAAAGCAAATTCCTTGAGAAAAGAGATCATTTCATTTTTTTGTAATTGTATCTTCAGAGCCCAGCAGAGTACCTGGTATACATTAGGAATTTAATAAATGCTTAACAATTCATCTAATATACTCCTTTCATTCTAGAGAGAGGCCAAGTAGGGGCTAGTTAGGAAGTAACTTGTCCAAAGCCATTACCAAGCAGGTCAAGTTTGAAATCCAAAACCTTTATCTCCAAACCTAGCACTTTTTAAATATTGTACATGGAACATAGAGCTAAAAGAACTCCAATCTGAGGCTGCCCCATTGTTTTCAGCAATAGTAAGTTAAAGAGCTAGCCTGTTAATCTATGTCACCCTTAGCTACAGTTTTAGCAATGAGTCCAACCTTCACCCCCATCAGCATGTTTAAGACTTCTCTAAGTTGTTCCAGAAGAATGTGTGTAGATCATACTCTACGTCTTCATACATATGCATTGGATAATACATTAAGGTGACTTTCTCTAAGGATGCTGAAGCTCCAAGGACCACAAAAAATACATAGTTTTTGTTGTACTTGAAACTTAGCTGTTGTCACTGAGCAACTAGAGTGGCCCAGCAGCCTTTCCTGTCTTATTGGTCTGCTTCATTTTTCCTGGTGGTGGGAGAGGGAAAGGGAAGAGAAATTCTACTTTTGTTTTCTTCAGTCAATTCAAGGTAGAAGAGGAGTGAGGGACAAAAGAGGAAACTGGGAAATAGGGCAAGAGAAAAAAATCTGAATGCTAAGAAAAGGTTTCCATAGTAATCAAGCAAACCTACTTTCAAACCTGAAACTAAAGCATACATCTTTAAAAAGTGAGTAGTTTTAGCTCTTTGCTTTGGACATAAGAGCAACTTGTAATAGGTCTCCACTGGAAAAAGCTTTATTGGAGCTCAGACCTAGGGCCAGGTTCTAGAAGAAACACAATCCTATTCAACAGCAATGGTTCTAAATCTGGCAGATGACAGTGGGAAGAACCTCGAGCTTGAAGTCAGAGGATCAAATCTCAAGTTTTCCATTTAGTACCTGAACAACCTGGGGCAAGTGATTTAAAGTCTTCAAGCCTCAGTTTTTTTCATTTGTAAAATGAGATAGGAAGACACAACTGAAGTCCTATCAATACAAGATACGATGATCTATTCAAAATGTTCAAATCTCAACTGGGATCTCATTTTTTGGGATTTTTCCTCCAAGGATAAAAATTTCAATTCATCCATGTCTTCTTAGATTCAAAGTTGAAAAGGAACTTAGAGTTCATCTGAAATAAACCCCCTAATTCCTTTATTTTATTTTTAATTTGAAAAATAATGAATTTCCATAATATAATTCAGTTGCAAATCTATTATACACAATTTGCTAGTCCTTTCAAATATACGTCAAAACTATTGTATAAATGTCTTTTTTTTTCTTCCCTGCACCTCCTAGAGATGGCTACCATTCAGTTCAACACAAATAGATACAAACTTCCAATTCTACAAATTGGTGAAGCAAGGAGGAGTAACTTGACCATTGCCACGAAGATAGTGGCAAAACAAGGAATTTCACATAGATGCTCTCACTATAAAACCAATGATTTCTGTTTTATCACATTGCCAAGTCATGGCTCACACCAACAAAGGGAATATGAAGGGCACATAGTTGAAGTTTTCTGATCATTCATCATGTCAGCATCAGGGTTTGATTGTGGAGGCTGGAAAAATGGACATGGGAAGAAAGTTGACCAAAAGTTGAAAGTCAATAGTATTCCAGACTGGTTTCCCAGCCCCAGTAGATTGAAAATGCCTGTCCAGTGGATAAGGGAAAGACCATCTGGGTACAAATTGCTTTTTTCATCTACACTCAAACACGCCCATTGAGAATTTAAGTGTCTAATATATAACCATCATCATTAGCAGAACCTTCTTGCAACCTAAAAGACAAAAATAAAGGAGCAAAAGGGCAGCTGGTATGATGAATAGAGTACCAGCTCTGGAGATGGGAGGACCCAAATCCAAATCCAATCTCAGATATTTGACATTGACTAGTTGTGTGATTCTAGGCAAGTCACTTACTCTGAGGGCAGATACAGGTCCATATCTATGTCTATATCTGTGTTTTTCTATATCTAACTAGGCACATGAACCACAGTTTCCACATAATTTAGGACAGATTTGAGTCTTCCTGATTCTAGGGCCAGCATTCTTGCCACCATCTAGCTGTCCCAAGATAGCTATTATTACTAATAAAATCCAGTTTAACTTCTTTCAATAGTAATAGTAGATACTTGCTACTATTATTATTAAAAATTATGTCTCATATTCCTTCTAGTCTATCAGCTTCTTAAAGCCAAGGATCGTTTCTAAACTAAATGGCATCATGACATCAGTGCCTACTTTAATTCATGTTTGAGGCAGCACAGAACAGTCACAAACAGAAGATCATCCTTAAAGATCTAGATTCAAAACTTTTCTCTAATTTGACCTAATTGTATAAATCTGGGCAAATCTTTAATCTCTCAGTGCCCCCAGGGCTTTAAAAGACTATTACAGAAAAGATGATTTGCTTTCCATACCAGGATTTCTCCCACATGGATGCAATCACATATCCAAACTAAAAATTCAATGTATTTTAGGATCATAGATCAAGAAAAAAACTGAAAGGCCACCTATTCTTGCCCTGTCATTTTTCAGATGAGGAAACTAAGGTCCAGGGTCCCATTGGTAACAAATATCAGAAGCAAGGCAGTGTATTTCCTATTATACCATACCCCCTTTCTTAAACAGTCCATTCCTATTCCTTTTCGAGAGTTTTGCTCATTAGTTATCCCTTTCCCTAAGCAGAGGCCATTTTTAGCCATCATTTCAAAAAAATTAATTTACTTTTTTCAAAGGGCCAGGTGACTTCTCACGTAAGGCAAGAGCTCAGGGAAGGGGTAGAGGGTCCAACTTGTGAGTTTTGTATCTAGGACAAAAGTTTTCAGAAATTTATTAATCTTCACCACCCAGGTGTCCCACACAGACCCTAGGCAGGCGTTTGGGTATTCTCAATTAAACATTTTCATGCAGGTTGGGTGTGGTTTCTTTTCCTCTCTCTCTTTTTCAATATCTTCCCTTTCTCATAAATCCCTTTCAAAGGCCTGCTACCTTTGATACTTCCTGGAGTGCTATGTGGTAATAAAAGCATTTTCCAATGGACAGTGGGAATAAAGCAGAGAACTAATTGGAACCTACCCAGAGCTTAGCTTAAGAAAAAAATAAGATCTCTACAGGTTCTACTTTTATGTTTTCCCTGTCCTCAAACAAGCTTTCTTATATTCTTAGGGAAATAGAGGGCATTAAAAAAACCACAAGCATCCAGTTTTACTTCATGTCCTACATTGCAATTCAATTCAACAGCCATCTGTTAAGTTTGGACTGAGCACTGTGTTAGGTAAAAAAAAAAACCTGGAGATAAAAAAAAGTGAAAAGTTTAGACCCAGAAGTTCTAGGTTTGAAATCTAGTTCAGTCACTTACGACCAATGATTTTGAATGAGTCATTTAATTTCTCTAGGTCTGCATCTGCAAGATGAGAGCATTGAATTAGGTGACTTCTAAGGTCCCAACTGGTTTAAGATCAATGATACCATGAAATGGCCCTGCCTTCAAGGAGTTTACATTTAATTCAACTCTAAGCCTTGCTGAGATATAAAAAACTTGCCTCTCTAATCAACTATGAGTCTAAACAACTCTTTAAAGGAGTTAACAAATGGCTCTCAGCAAAAATCATGGAAAAAATTCACAAAAGAAGAATCACAAGTGTCTCTTCTTCTGCTTGTTGAATTTCCACTGGAACCATGAGGAAACAATGAGAGCCGAGTTAGAGTCCCAGTTCTGACCCTTCATCATAGAGTGGCTGACCTAAGATTAATGATTTTATCTTGATGAGCTTCAGATTTTTGTTGGTGTTCAGTCATTTTTTTCAGTCACATCCAACTATTCATGACCCTTTTTGGAGTTTTCTTGGCAGAAATACTAAAGAGCTTTTTAATTTCTTTCACCAGCTCTTTTTACAGATAAGGAAATGTGCCCAGGGTCATACAATTAGATAGTATCTGAGCCTGGATCTGAACTCTGATGAGTCTTCTTTACTTTAGGAACAGCATTCTACCTACTGTGTTATTTAGCTACCCAGAGCCTCAGTTTACTGATCTGTAAAATGAAAAGAATGGACAGAAGTACCTCTGAGGTTCTTTTCAGCCCTGGCATTCTATAATGTCATGAAATACATTTGCTACAACTGTCCCCTTGGCCAAGTGACAGAGGAAGTTAGAGAAGAATGAAAGGGTGATGGAGAGAGAAATACTAGAGGGAGGACCACTGCTAAAGAGCTAAGATGACATTGGCTAGGGTAAGCTCTATCTGGACACTCGTGTGCAGAGAGACAACATAGAGTAATAGGAAAGAAAACAGAATTGGGCATTAGAAGTCCTGGGCTCGAAGACTGCTAAGTGACTTGGTCAGTATTTTGTCAAATTAAGTGTTTTCTGGTGAAGATCTCTACCCCTATTAATGGGAAGCGCCATGGAATGGAGGTAGAGGATCTGGCAGAAAACTCCAGTTCTGCTACTTACTGTCTGTGTGACACTGAACCTATCATCTGAGAGATGTATGACCAGAATAAAAGGGACCAAGGGGCTTAAAAGATCAAGAGATTTTCCCAAGGTCACACAAGTCTTAGTGGTAAATCTTGGTCTAATACCCTCATCCTTTAACTCTACTCCTAAGGATTTTTTCACTCAATAATTTGCCATCTCTCAGAAGATAGGGAGCTTGTTCTCTCTGAGCTTTCTCTTCTCCAAACAAGTAGGAAGAAGGCTCATTCACACATTCAGAATTGGAAGTGATTTTAGAGGTGATTGAAATCTGTGGTATCAAATTCAATTAAAAACAGGATTATTCAACTGGATGTCAGGATCTGTATGGGGCTACTTATTGATTTTGAAAACCATAGATTAGCTTTTAGATTAACATTTCCCAATTACATTTTCATTTGGTTCTGGAAGCACAAGAGAGGGGCCATTTAAACCAAATCTATTATTTTCCAAATGGGGAAACTTAAGAACCAGAAAAGTGTGTACCTTGGATAAAGCCAGAAAGTGGCAGGGCCAGAATTTGAACCCAAGACCTTTGACCACAAAGACAGTATTCTTTCCACTATGTCAGTGTTAATTAAGTCCTAAAATCATAGGATTATGGATTTAAAATTAAAAAGGACCTTAGTAATCTCACCCAATCTTTTTATAGTGAATAAAACTAAGGTCCATCAAAGTGCCCAAAAGCACACAGTAGATGGAAAAGCCAAGAATAGAACTCAGATCCCTATTAATTAACACCACTTAGGAGAAAATTATAGCACTCTGATAAAATGTAAAAACCAGGTAACACAGGTTATAAATATGAATGGGACTTAGGTTGAATTTTTATACTCAGCATAAAAGCTTAAAGGTCCAAAGGAGAAAATGATAGCTTAGTGGAATAGGACACCTTGAGCAGAAAAGTGCCTTAAAGTCTAACAAATCCCTTCTTAAATGCTAGTCAGTAGGAGAAGCTTCAATCTCTTTAGTGACTCATACTAGGGCAAGCCCTAAGCAAAAAAAAAAAAAAAACTAGTCTACCTTTCTCTTCAGTGCCTCCCATTTCTCTGCCCTTTTCCCCATTCTCATCCCTCTTTCAACTCCAATGCCCTCTCCTGTATCCACACTATCAAAATCTGCTTTCAGGCAAGTATCCAAATCAGTTACTTGCACTTGGGTGCAGAATGAAATTGGTGCTTTCTGTCCCCAGAATTGGGACATTGTTAGCTTCAATTCTCCCTTGGGAAAGAAAGTGTTTGACCCTTATTAAAGAAATGACTGTTACCAATGGAAAGATAAGAAGGATCTTTGGTGGGATTGGGGGGGAAGAGGCAGGGAGGGCAGAGGAGGTGAGAAGATTCTCCTTGGAGGAGGATAAATGGATGAAACTTTCGAGAGTTCCTGAAATCATACTATGCCATTTTAAAATTTTGGCTTTACATAAGTCTGTCCAGGTTTCAGGTTCTGTTTTTCAGAACCACATAATCTCAGAGTGTAAAGGTCTATAAAGGTTGTGGAATCCAGTGTAGAAATTAGATAGATAGATGGTTATACCTATATAAAGATTCTGTATATGTATATAAATATGTAGATATATATGTGTGTGTGTGTGTGTAGATAGATAAATAGATGGATAGATAGATAGATAGATAGATAGATAGATAGATAGATAGATAGATACACACTGTAAATATCACTCCTGTCAAATGGGCATCCAGCCTTTGCTTAAAGATATCTAGTCATTGAGAATTCACCATCTCCTAAAGCAATGCATTCCATTTGGGAACAGCTCTAATTATTAGGAAGATTTACCTACACCAAGCTTAATTCTGCCTTCTGGAACTTGCACCTGGTCCTCTAGAGCCAAAAAGAAAAAAAGGGCCAAAAACTGTAGGATCATAGCTCTACAATTGGAATGAATCTCAGAAGACATTTGGTTCAACCCCCTAATTTTACTAATGTGGGAATTAAGGAATAAGGCAACTAAAGTGACATTGCTCAAAGTCACATGTGTATTATTAGAGGTGGGTTCTTATGTGTATTTTGTATGGCAGTCCTTAAAATAATATCAGGAAGCTATTATATTCCCTCTAGGTCCTATCTTCACCAGGTTAAATGTTCTCAGCTCCTTCAAGCAATCAACACATGTCATGATCTTTAGGCCGTCTAATACCTTCATTTTATCTCTGGAAACTTTCCATCCGATCAATATTCCTTATAAAATGGAACAAACAGATATTTCAGATTTTTTGGCCCAGATAGAGTACAGGAGAATCATCAAGCTCTAATATACCCTGAGGGAGAGATCGGAGGCAGCATGTGCTGAGTAAGTCAAACTACCCAAACTACCACCACCCCTCTCAGCCACCATCTCCCCTCAGACTCTAGGACACCCCAGGGTCCTGACCCTAAAAACCTTGGCAATGACAATGACCCCCAAACCACTAACCCTACTTCCAACCAGCCCCTGCATTCATTATTGATGGGAAAAATCATTGTCAAGAAGGACCCACCTTCCTCATCACCGCCAGCAACAATTGGGAACCATCTGCCACCAATAAGCAAATAAATATAAAAGTCCAGGGAATGGCAGCATCCCCCTTGGATCAACAATCCTACTTTTAACCCAACTCGCACAGCCATTATTCTGAAAGCAGCTCCTATGGACAAAGGACCAGCAATCCCTATTCCCTATCAATTTATTCAACTGTTATTCAAAGGGCAAGAATGCCAATCTAGCCAAAGCAGCAAGGCACTTTGAGGGAAATATAGGAATCCAAATGCACCAGACCATACAAACCATCATGCTCCCCTTCACTACCATCTCCCCTTAAACTCTGATGGAGACAGCTCAGGAGCCTGAAAGGAAAAATCAGTTTCTTATATTGAACCATGGACAGTGCTTTGATAGACTTTGATAAGAACTTTCTCTTGGGGGTCTTCAGTAGCTGTGGGTATAACACTGGCAGAAGTAGTTGCCAAGCTTCATTTCCACAGGACCCTGGTCTCAAACTCAACATTAGAAACTGATTTTATTGGTCCAAATGATGTGAAATAGCAGGTATTACCACCAATTTTGCTGCTGTGCTCTAAGAACCAGGAGACCTTTCCATGTGTTATATGGTGAATAGAGCATCATACCTGAAGTCAGAAAGACTCATCTTACCTGAGTTCAAATCTGGTCTCAGACACTTAGTAGCTATGTGATTTTGGGCAAGTCACTTAAATCTATTTGCCTCAGTTTCCTCACACAGTAAATATTTAATAAATCTCCATTCATCTCTCTGGTCCAATGTACTATGTTTCTTGTAATGCAGCCCAAGGTCAAATTTGTTCTTGAACCATCATATCATATTGCCATCCATTTTAAGTTGGGAACCCATTAAAAATTTTACATCTTTTTCAGACAAACTGCTCTGCAGCTACATTCTCCTTATCTTAATTTGTGAGGTTGGGTTTCTGAACCCAAGGATAATATTCTACTTTGATTTTATTAAATTACATTTTATTAGATTTAGCCCAATATTCTAGCCCAGTGGGATCTTTTTGAATGCTCAATCTGTCTTCCTATATTATAAATATCTCTCACAGCTTACTCCTAGGAATGAGCATATGCAGATAGACAAGGCACGAGGGAACATGGCAGAAGCAATAACTAAAACCCAAATACGTAAATGAAAGGAGAGAAGGGATGAATCCATTTGATGGCACACGCAACACTGCAAATAGACATCATTAAAGCAAATTACAAATTATTTAAAATTTCTTTGACCCAGATCCTTGTTAAGAGTTCATTGCTTTACAGAAGAATTCTCACCTTAAAAAGTAATCAAAAACATAAATTTTGTATTTTGACAGTGTGCATAGCCCTACCAGTGATACAGATTAGACCCATCCATGCCTACCTATCTGATGGCCTCTTGTCATTACCATCTTATAAATCTTCCATGAGAAGAAAACCCAACCTTCTTATGGCCTTCCATTAGCTCTCTTGGAATTACGTGGGTACTAACTGAATATACAAGTTGTTCATCTATTTTCCCTTACTCTGGCCACATGATTGATCCACCTCCTTTCCTGAGAATACATCATTCTGATGTCTTTAATGCAAATTCTAATTTGTAATTAGTCATTAAAACATGGTCTTATCCCTTCATCATGACCCTGTATTTCTTTTTAAATGATCTAAAAATGAAATTTGTTATAGAAGTGGTATTCCATGCCTCAAAGCCACCATGTATCACTGAAAGAATATTGATATTAAACAGAAGGTTCTTTAATTGTAAAAAAAAATCATTATTTTTCAAGTTTAGTCCACTCCACTCTCTTTCTATAGCTTTTCAGGAATATGCCTTGTTTATAAAATTAAATTTCTCCTTAGCTTACATGAAAAAGAGCAAAAAATAATAATACTATAATAGTAATACTAAATAGTGTTACTTTTTATTCCTATTTAGTATTACTATTATAGTATTATTATTATAGTAATCCATGATGAAACTTGGGAATTCTGTGGAATTTTGAGATTTTTTTTGTCAAATCAGTTATTTGACTTATAAATTTTACAAATATTAAATTTTTATTTGTAATTTTTATATGAGCTATATCTGTCACAGTTGGTATCAGAACAATAGATAAAAATTTCTGTTTCCCATTGTTCTTTAAGGCTTCCAAAGTGCTTTTTATCAAAATGCTCCTTTTGGATAGCTTGTGCAAGTCACTATCTTGATTTCACAGATGAGGAAACTGAGGCACAGTAAAATTAGATGACTGATCCAGAATTCAACTTCAACAATTGAACTCCAATCTCCTGATTCACAGGCCAATGCTTTATGAACAATATCAAATTGTTCCATATGTACCTAAGTCCTATAACATTTGAGCCATAACAGGTGGGAGGTAGCTAGGTGAGACTGCTTGCCATCTAGGGGAGGGGGTGGGGGGGAAGGAGGAAAAAATTTGGAACAGAAAGTTTTGCAAGAGTCAATGTTGAAAAATTACCCATGCATATGTATTATTAATAAAAAAATAGTTATAGAAGAATTTCTCACAATGCCCTTTATTAAAATTAACCATGATAAACATTTCCAGTAGTTAGGTACATGAAACAATTTGAAAGATAATTTTTAAATAAATCACTCCTGATGAAGTTTCAAAAGACTTCATTTACTAAATTGGATCAACCCCAGAAACCATATGTTAAAAGATAAAAATCTCCAGATCACCTCATGTGGCCCAGGCACCCCAATGGAGAAAGCCATCTTGGGGGATAAACCAGCCTCTCTTGGTTTCTAAGTGTCTGAATCATCTGCTGTTTGTTCTCACATCTCAGCAAGGCATGTATGGACAATAAATTGGGACTGAAAGATACCTGCCAGGACAAAGAAGAGAAGCAGTTTGCTGGAGTCCTGGAACCAGCTTTCCTAGACATCTGGAGTTGGTGATTAATCATCTCCCAAGTGGACAGTTGTTTACATCATTCTAATAAGCCCAAGATTCTCTGTGCAGCTTTACTGTGATATCGTTCCTTTAAGCATTGTAAACATCCCAAGGATTGATCAATATATCATTTCAAATTTCTAATGGATTTCTAATATCACTAAGATGGACAATTACCTTCGACAGTATAGATACTGATGCATCCACGCCTGTGTCTCTCATTCTCATCCTCCCATAAATTTCTGAGGGGAATAAAGGGTCCATTCAGTGCACTGGGTTCTTTCTTGAGTTCTTTTCTATTATAGGAACACTAGTGGATACTAGACTATCATTTGTCCCTCATTCTCATATGAGAAAGTTTTACTTTGGTTAGATAGATAGATAGATGATAGATAAATAAAGATATATAGAGAGAGAACTATTTTGATTATATACTTTTTGGTAATGCTTATCTAGTATTATTCCATATTTTTATATGTGGTAGCCTATTTATGAACACCATGAACCTCTGATTTTCCCTTTAGGGATAACCCTCAAAACCTAATCTTTGGAAACTGTAGTATTATCTAACTACTAGCCAATAAGTATCATCTGGAGAATGTTGATGATAAAATTATAAAGAATATCCACTACAATAACATACAGTTGTCAAGGGAGCATATAGAGCTCTTAAATCAGCACATCATTTTAACATAATATCATTTTCTTCCCTATTACTACCACCACATATTTCTAAAATGATGTTCCTATAGTCCTATAAGACTAAGAATGGAGTTAATAATGGTACATCCAGAGGTGTCTAAATACAAAGCAGCAAGACAGGTATTCTAAGTGATAGACAAGAGGTGAGACCAGGTGAGTCAAATCGCCACCATTGCCTTCCTGTAGAGCCCAAGTAGAAATAATTCAAGACTTCCAGCCAAAAAAAAAGACTATTGTAAATAGAAATGACCCTTTCTCCCTCTCAGACAGCTGGCCCAAGTTACAGCAAGGTCCCCACAGTCCTCATCAAGGGCTGGGGAGAAAGAATTCAATATTCTTGCCACCATCAACATCAACCATTCACTGACATGCTGAAAGGCAGGTGGATAAGTCCAAGAGTCCCACAAACAGGAGTTTCCCCAGTTTCCTAGTGTTTCTAGCCCAGAGACCATGGTGGTCATTTAAAGACCCAACTCTTGAGAAAAAGCATCCTGGAAACTCCCTCTGCAAGGTCTGAAACCCTTAACCTCTTCAGCAACCACAACTCCTGAAGACTATGGGGGAGAAGTCAGAAATCAGTATGAATTTATTTGTGAAAATCATATGAAAAATTATCTGATTTCCTATTATATCTTAAGGACCATGGAACCTATCTAGCCAGCATCTTCCTTTATTTACAATCTCCCCCTTATTAAAATGAGTTCCTTGAGAGCAGGGACTATCTCTACCTAATTCCATTAAGATTGATCCCTAGAATTTAGCACTTTGTGCTTTGCTAATAATAAGTACTTAATTGATGCTCTTTCATTAACTCGCATTCATTCATTCATCTAACATAATGAGGCAGGTTCGGAGAGGAGAATGGGGACAGAATTTGGGCAATAAAAACAGAACTTTTAGAGAAGGAACTCTCTACTCCTAGATAGCCTGGCTCCCTGAGAATACATTAAGTTCATAAAGTGCTACTGGTGTGCTTTGCTATACCCTATGTCTCATTTCCATTTATTGACATATCCAGGCTAAGAGAGGCTCCCAGTGGAAGATATCTAAACTCAGGATAATACACAGACACAGCATCTTTCCTTCAGAACTTCAAAAGTTTTAAAGGCAAGCACGGGATGTCAAGGTTAGAAAGACAATGATCCCCATTTCCTCCTCCATATCAAAGTTTGGCTAGAGATTTTAAGTGCTGCTACTTCCAAGAATCCCAGATTTTAAAAATGCTCTAGTAATGAACAAAAGCAATGTTTATGGTCAGGAAAACCAACATCCAAACTCCAGCTGTTACAGTCAGAACCTCACCTAGGACAAGGCAAATGGAGCTTTGTCCCAGGATACTGACACAGATCTGAGGGCATATTTGCTCTTTGCAGCCCCCAATTTTACAAACAACTAGATTTCAAAGTGGATAGAGCGTAGGACTTAGAATCAGGAAGATATGAGTTCAAATCTTCTTCACATACTTGCTTATGTGTGACCCTGAGCAAGTCACATAACCTCTCTCAGCCTCAGTTTCTCCATCTGTAAAATAGAGATAAGAATAGCACTTAGCTAGCAGCACTGGTATGAGGATACAATGAAATAAGATGTAAGGCAATTTGAAAACCTTCAAGTATTATATAAATAAGAGTGATAATGATGATGATAGCCATCATTAACCCTATATCTTGTCTCAGTCACACAGCACAATCATTACCCAGAGTATCCCATAACCTGGGTATTCCTCTCCCAGTCCACCTTCCCCTCACTCTAACAAAAGTGAAAGATGAATGGCTCACTCTCCTAGCATGATTGCTTCTGAGATCTGACTGAATTCTGAGACAAATTGCCTTCCTTCTGCCCATTCTATCATTTTTGCCCCAGCCTTTGAAAGGTTTTGGTATTGCAGATGTTGTTTTTTGTTATGGGGGTGGGATGATGCTTTATTATATCATGGTATTCAAAGTTTCCTAAATAATAAAATCATAAATCAAAAAAGAATAAAAGGTATAGTTACCATGACATCTACACAGTAACCTTGAAGCTCTAGGCAAGTTAATTTCTGTGCATTTCAAGTAATTCCCTTAAACTTAAGGGCTAAATCATGGGTGCTTTTTTGGAGGAAATTCCCATATTAGGTGTTCCTTCTAGACAAAAATCACAAAGCCTTCATAGATTTGTATCTCATGTACCCCATTTCTATATCTTGACTAAATTTTTCCTAGTAATACAGCATAGATCCATTCTAAGTGCAAAAGGAGCCCTGAACTCCCTGCCACCCCAATTCATGTCATAACAGTTACTGCAGATCCAATTATCATTTCCAGCACTCCTGCAGAACAAAGGAACATTGAAAGCAAGCCTCTGGTTTGAGTCAATAGGTACTCAGAGGGCAAGATTATAATTCAAATGTATTAGTATCAGAAATATTTATAAAGCACCTTTCAAACTTTAAAACATTATATAAAGGCTATCTATATTAGGTGTTAGTAATAATGGGGATAACCCCAAACCACCCAAGTCTTACTCCAATGATTCATGGTGACACAAAGGTAACTCTTGTTCCCAAACATATCAAGAGCTCTCTTTTCCTTCTTTGCTGCCTGCCTTCCTTCCATACTGTAAAATTTCTAAGTATAGAGTCTCACCTCCACTTTGGAAAATCCCTACTCCCTATAAGACTCATCTCTAAGACTACCTTTTGTAGGAGACTGATGCCAGTTTTCTTATTTGCTAGTACCTTCTTTGAGATCTCCTTCCATCTACTCTATGTATATCTGTGTGGTCTATCCAATTGATATACACTCTTTGGATACGGGGACCAGTTTTGCTGGTGCTTTGGATCCACAGTGGCCATCGAATAAGTGTTAATTGGTTAATTAAGTGATATACCAAGGCCATACAATGGTGGGATTGCAAATCAGGTCTTCTGGTTCCAGGAACAGAATTCCTTTCATCATATTCAATATGCCTTCCTACTTCCCATCTCCTGGTGAGACATCTTTTTATACCACTTTTAGTGCACGTCTTTATTGGGAATATACAGCATTTAATTAATGCTTCCTTGGAACACAGACGCAGAAGGGATCTCAAAGGGTCTGTAGTCCAGCCTCATCATTTTAGAGATGAGAAAATAAAGACTGATGGAGGTAAAAATTCTTGCCCAGGATCACACAGACAGGATATATCAAATGCAGAATTTGAACTTTGATCCTCTAATCTCTTTGTTTCTCTCTGTCTTTCTGGGAGATGTTATATGTTTCTGTACTGTCCTCAAGGCAATCCAAAATATTCATATATAGGATCATAGATTGGAAGCTAAAAGAGACCTCAGAGTTCAAGTTCAACCTTTCCATTTTACAGTTTTGGAACCACAGAAGTAACATTATTTGTCTCAGGACACTTAAGGAGAGAATGACAGAGCTAGAGTCAGAACTATATCTATCACTCTACTGTACCATTGCTTCCTCTCCTTCATACAGAAAGATTAATGTGACCCAATGTCCCAAGTCAAAGCATATTTACTCATTGAATACAAATTATTCATTTAATGACTAAAGTTGTTCTAAAAAGCTGAGACTCTTAGCACCTTCCACTCCCTTTTAGTCCATCCTTCTATCACAACTGCCTAAGTGGTTGAGGATCTACACAACTATTGAGAATAAGCAACAGGAATGGAGAAGCCACCTTCCTTCTCAACTCCCCATCTTGAGAGCCCAACAATGCCTCTGAGCCTAAGAAAGAACCAAAAAGGTCACTCCTTTTCTTTGCCCATCAAAAAATGGACCTTTTTTTTTAGCTCTTACTGTAGATGAAAATGTAATATTTCTGTTTGCAATTCCAATTTCACAGCTGACTAGCATCTGCAGAGACAGAGAATTCTAATAAAATTGCAGAAACATTTAATACAATGACTGGCAGATGGGCCAAGCATTTGTAGCAACTTCATTTTCCCGATTATGTTAACAGAACACGGCATGTGCTTTTCTGAGGCACTAACATGGGTTCATTTACAATTGAAATCTGGTGACTAAAACACTGATTGGGACTTTGGAGGGGCATCTCTACTTACGACCTGAATGGTCTAATAATATAGAGACTCTTTTCTCTCTCCCCTTGAATTATTAACATTTAGGGTTTCCTGTTTTAATAAAGTTATTTGAGGCAATTTTTAAAAAATTGTTTAAGTGCAAAAGAAGCTTCTATGAATTATGCATGCATACTTGATTTATAAATTAAGAACAAGCAAGTGTTTTAGTCATAATAGAAAACTTTTTTTTAAAAAAGTGCACTGAAGCCTTGTAACCCTGAAAAGATATAATTGGGAGAATAGAGTGGGGGAAAGGGCATGTATAAAATTGCAACTCCAGGTAGAGTAGATGTTCAGGTGAGCAAGACAGGTGGGATGTCTCATTTTGACTGTAATCAGTGCTATCCTATTAGAAAAAAACAAATAAGAAGAAATAAATATGTGATCTTGACCAGGGACGAGAATGAAAAGGTATTATGACTCTTGTGTATTACAATTAAGTTGAATATAAATTGATGTTTATCAATCAACAATATAGTAGAATATCAGCTTCTTGAGGCCAGATCAAGTCAGCAAGCATATATAAAGTGCCTATTGTGTAGCTGACATATTGCTAAGAGGTTAAAGAATGGGAGGGGGATGATGAAGAAAAGCAAAAAATAATTCCTGCTCTCAGGAAGCTTACATTCTAATAGGGGAGACCATATGCAAATGATTATTAACAAATAGGATATGTAATGGGAAATTATAGAAAAACTTAGAGGGAAGTCACTAGAAATAAGGGGGAACAGGAAAGACTTCTTGCAAAAGGTGGAATTTTATCTGGGACCTGAAGAAATCCAGGGAAGCTAGGAGACAAAGGGGAAGAGGGGAAGAGGGGAAGAGTTCCAGGTAATCAGTGAAAATGGACAGTTGGAAAGTAAAGTGTCTTGTGTGGGGAACAGCAAAGAGTCCAAAGTCACTCCAGAAAAGTATATGGAGAAAGTAACATATGAGATCAGAAAGGTAGGAAAGAAGGTAGCAAAGGGCTGTAAAAGCCAGAGTAATAGGGAGCCAATGGAGTTTAATCAAAAAGGGTCTTGACAAGGTCAGACCTAGACTTTAGAAAGATTAATTTGTCAGATGAATAAAGGATTTACTGGAACAAGAAAAGATTTGAAACAAGGAGAGCAACTAGAAAGCAATTACAATAGTCTAGTGATGAAAGGAAAATTCTTCATTTGGGCTTTTACCCAGACTAACAAGGCAAAACTCAAGGCAAAGAGAATTAAAAGGAGTTGATTAAAAATTCATCAAGATAGCAATATGTTGATGGGCTGGTCCCTGAATATCAGTTATGACTCCAAGGTGGGGACAGCTTTTCTAGGTAACTTCAAAGCAATCCAAAAAGAATGTCCACCTGAGCAAAAGAGGTTGGGCCCTTGCAACTCAGTTCTTCCCCTAGATAGCAAGAGAGGGATAATTTGCAGGTAAGGGTAAGTGACAAAGAGCAGATAAGACTAAAAGCTCCTTCCCCACTAAAGCCTTTCCCAACACTGGTTGATAACCAAGTCTGGGAACAATGGGTAACTGAGTCAACATAACTTCCAATATTAAACATTCGACAATAAAAGTCCACCAAGTTGTTGGTATTGTCAGAGGGGGACATATATAAGAGATTGGCATAGAGTGGGAGAGCACAGTTTTACATTGGTAGAAAGTAATAGAATGGGAAAACATAATTTTAGATTGTTAAAATAGTAGAATTGCATTTCAAGAGATGTGAAGAAATTACTCTGAAAGTGTTTGGTACAGGTCAGAAATACAGAAATATTACAGAATGTAATATTTAATATAGCAATAATAATACATAATGTAATAATTACAGAAAGGCTACAGAAATAGGCCATGAGCTCAACCAAATATGACCAAGCAAAGCAAAATCATAGAGGATTAAGAAACACACTTCCCTATTGGAGGACTTTTTAAAACCTCAAGAGAGAGAAGGAATAAGGCAGGGTATGGGGAATAAAGGGGAAAAGCAGGGAGTAGTTGGGGAGGAGCTAGGAAGAGACCAGGGAAAGATCAAGAGGGATCCTGGTGATGCAACTAAATCCCAGATTTGTCTAAAGTTATCCTAAAACTAGACCAAATCAGAGAGGTTGGCTTATCTCAAGGTAAAATGAAGGTGGGGATGGGTGGAGTAAGGTTCTGGCAATGGAAGGCAGATGAGCTGATTAGAGTTGTGGTTTCTACATTAAAATGGTATAAAAGTAGGATCCAACATTTTGGGTGGAGGAGTTGAAAAAGAATGAGGAATCAGAGATGACACCTATGTTGTGAGCCGGGCAATTATATCTATGATAGTAGGCATTTAATAAAAATGGCTGGTTAGTTGGTTGTTTGGTTGGTTGAACAAACTCTTATTTAAGTGCTTTATTTGTGTCAGGCAATGGAAAAACAAAGACAAGAATGAACCAATCTCTGACCTTGACAAGTCTCCTTTCTACTAAAAGAGGTTTGGGTGAAGTTTAATGTTAAGCTCATAATAAAACATTTAATTTCAAAAGAAAAATGATATAGTAAATTAACAAGTCAATTGTTATTGTTAACTAATAGTCAGCTATGACATCCCCTAAACATTTGATATGAATGAAAGACTACAGAGGAATTTTAGGACAAGGACAATGTAGGTCTTTCCTCAAGGAACTTACAACTTAATTACTTGCTCTTGGATGTCTATTCCCCAATCTGAGGCTCAGTGCCCTCTTCTGAGAGATGAAACAACTGCCCTTTTCCTGTCTTTGGATCCCCCATGCTTAGCCCACTGTCTGGCATATAATAAGTAGATAACAAATAATTGTCAATTAATTGATTGACCTCCAGGGCTAATATTCTATGATCATAGAGTAAATCTCAAGAGAAGGCTGAGAAAGGAATTTTCTCAACTAGAAGGAATGAAATATTATACTGGAAGGAATTAAATATTATGTATGCCCTACCTCCACTCTCCTGCCAAGTCCTACCCCCAGCCTCCATTAGGATGTAGGATCGTTGATGATGGGATTTTTGTCTTTCTTGCTTGTTTCTATATTACTATCGCTTATCACAGCACCTAGTACATAGTAAAGTTCATAATAAATGTTTGGTGTGATACTTAGCAAATAATAGATGTTTAATAAATGCTTGTTGACTTTATGTATTTATCTATCTACTCGTTAATTTTTCTGCTCCACCTGATTAAGGAGAAACACTATTTTGTGCCTTCCGGGTTTACAGTCTATGAAAACGAATATCATCAGACCACCGAGTTTGAGTTTGAATGAAACTTACAGATTGTCTAATGTGGTACACTCATTTTACAGATGAGGAGACTGAGGCTCAGAGAGATGTTAGCTACCCACATTCACACAGCTGGCGAGTGGCTGAGTCAAACCCAGATCCTCAGAAACCAAATCCAGAGTTCTTTCAGCTAATGAGAAATCGCCAGATATGCTTCTCTTCAGCCAAATCCCAAGTGGATCCAGTATCCCCTCCTCCCCACTTGGGAAGGCTGAAGTGATGAGGATGGCAGCTTGTGACACTCCTGTCTAGCACCAGGGCCATTTCCCATGGCGCCATTCCTCACACCTTCTTTAGCTCAGCCAATTTCTAATCTCAGGCAGTTGCCATGGATGCACCTCCTTATCAGAATAACATTTTGGTCAACATTTGCCCTCCAGCAATCTCTGGTGAGGAGCTGTACTTTCTCAGAGCATGTTGAAATAACTCAGGAGGTAGCTTTATTATTATTGTCGTTATTCCAGCATCTTATATTTCAGCTCCCACAAAGTTTCTATCTTCTGTTAATGGGGAAAAAAGATGCATACAGTATATTAAAATGCCTTAATTAGATCGGATACTGAAAACCCACAGTGTTCTTTATTGATGGCATCCCTGAATTGCCATGTTAATATTATTATGCTCTTGTTGTTCAGTCATTTTTCAGTTGTGTCTGATTTCCTGACCCCGTTTGGAGTTTTATTGGAAAAGATCCTGGAGTGATTTGCCATTTCCTATTCCAGTTCATTTTATAAATGAGGAACCTAAGGCAAACATGGTTAAGTGACTTATCCAAGGTTATACAGATGGTGTCTGATTCCAGTTTTGAACTCAGGAAAATGAGTTCTCCTGATTTTAAGCCCTGTATCACAGTCACTGTGCCAGCAGTATATAGCTGCCTTTATATACTGTTAATAATGAATGACAGCTTACATTTATATAACAACCTATATCTCCCCTGGACCTCAGTTTCCTCATTAATAAAATAAGGAGGCAGGAATAAAAATAGGAGTTCATTTATAGATGGACTACCCTGTTCCACCAGCTATATTTCAAACACTGTTTTAAAACACTTTACATTTTATCCTGGAACAAACCTGGAAACTCATTAATAGTTATACAGTCAAAGAAACTGAGAAAAAAGGATTGAGTGAATTGCCAAAGCTCATACATATGACTACAGTTGGAGGCTAGATTTGATTGAACTCAGGACATCCTGACTTCAAGCCCAACATTCTATTGCACCACCTGACTGCCTCTTGACTAGATAGTCTCTGAGATCTAGAACTAGGACCTTATGCTTCCACCACTTTCCAATATATTCCCTCATTGGATCCCTTGGCCATGGATTATTATTCCCATTTTACAAATGAGAAAGCTTAAATTCAGATGGGTGATTTTACTAGTAAATGGCACAGTATAGATTTTATCCTATTACTTCTGATGTCAAGTCCTTTGTTCTTTTTCTGATTTCATACTGTCTTCTCCATGAAATGCAAGCATATTTCTCCAAACTGTGCCTTTGGGGGATCTACTGATTGCAACGGAGACTTTCCTCTAGATCAATAGTTCTTATCCTGGGGTACACTGACCCGAGTCCATGAACTTTCATGGGAAAGAAAAATATATCTTTATTTCAATGTGATTGATTTTCTTTGTTGTTTTATATACATATACATATATATTTTACTATTTTTAATAATTTTATTTTAGTAATTTACTATTACCAATAATATATTATCAATATATTTACTATATACATCTTGTCAACAGATGAGTATATATCAATCAATTCTTCAGCAACTGTGCTATTCTCTATTCCACTAGTTTCAATGGAAGACATTAATAAGATGGCTTGCATTTCCAGGAGAATGGAATCATTAAAAAAC
This sequence comes from Myrmecobius fasciatus, assembly GCA_023553655.1. Classification (NCBI taxonomy): domain Eukaryota; kingdom Metazoa; phylum Chordata; class Mammalia; order Dasyuromorphia; family Myrmecobiidae; genus Myrmecobius; species Myrmecobius fasciatus. Next base: position 220,682 of record JAJPUD010000118.1, on the reverse strand, counting down.
ACTATACCCTCCTTTATCTTACTGAAAACGTGGGAGACTAAAGGTATAGGACATTGCATGTGCATTCAGGTTCCATTAATGTGGTAGTTTTGCTGAACTTTTTTTCCTTTTTCTTTTTTTCTTTTTGTGATAGAAGGGATATCTAAGTGGGTGTGGGAGGAGGAAGGGATACGTTTGTAGATAAAAGGGAAGTAAAACCAAAAGACAGCATTAACAATTTTGAAACATTTTTAAAGCATTGCATAATTCCCCAAAAAAGTACTATCTAGCCCTCTTTTCTGTTTCTAATCAGTTCTTTTTTAACCTTTCTGACAAATAACTCATCTACAATGGGATAAGCTACTTTGGAAGAAAAAAAATTCACTCAGTAGAAGCATATCATAGAAACAGAGTGCTGGATAGAACTTAGGTATCAAATAGCTTGAAGTTGTAACTGATTGGAGAGAGACAGAGACAGACAGAGAGACAAACATAAACAGATAGAGAAAGTGAGACAAAGAGAGAGAAGAAGAAGAAGAAGAAGAAGAGGAAAAAGGGGAGGAAGAAGAGAAGAAAGAAAAGGAGGGAAAGGAAGAGGAGGAGAAGAAAAAGAGGGAGAAGGAGGAAAAGAGGGAGGAGGAGGAAAAGAGGAAGGAGGAGGAAAAGAGGAAGGAGGAGGAA
>JAJPUD010000118.1:164845-216305 GCA_023553655.1 Myrmecobius fasciatus | reverse complement strand
GAAAGAAGGAAGGAAGGAAAGAAGGAAGGAAGGAAAGAAGGAAGGAAAGAAGGAAGGAAGGAAAGAAGGAAGGAAGGAAGGAAGAGATTCTCAAATATTATGAGGATTCTGTGGAGTTTGGAACTATAATTTGTGAAATATAAAAATGAGAAAGGTACTAAGAAAGAAAAACAGAGACAGAGACAGAAAAAGGCATAAAGAAACCAAGAGAGTAAAGAAAGATTAGAAATACTGCATGGATTAGCCTTATGTATAAACCACAAATATTTGAAATTTACTTCAATATGGCAAGATCATGTGATTGGAGTTTGAAACTACTCATTATAAAATTGTAACACCAGAGAAACTGAGGCAAGCAGAGATTGGTTTTTAATCTTTAATGTGGAGTTTAAGCTAGCTAATCAAATAGGACTCTTGTCCAAAGCATTAAATACAGATAAACTAAGGCAGGGAACTTATATAGGGTTTTAGCTAAGTAGGGTTTGCAAACAGAATATATAACCTGAGTATACAATCTTATACAGAAAACAACAGCAGATAAGGGGGGCAAGATCACTGGGAAGTTGAACAAGCCATAATTCTAAGAGAGGATCATAACTTAATCCTGACAGGATAGGAGTCAAGATAAGAATGTCAGGGACAGAAGACAGTGAGGCAAGGGGCAATAAACAAAAGGAGGGGGAATTATCTTAACAAGGATCTAGATAATGCGCCTGGAGTTCATGACTCAATAGTATGTAAAGGTGGTCTGAGCTTCAAGATTTTTCCTTCAATTTCCAGTCCTGATGGCAAGGAAAGGGTGAGGATGCTCAACAAAATCACAGAATCAGGAAGATTTTGTATGGAAGGCATACTTCTTTAAACCATTTACCATGTCTGAGTAGGAAATATTATATTTTTTGAACTTTCACAATTAGCACCCCAAGCAACCTAGATGGTTACTTAACCAGTCAAGATGGACAACAGCAACAGATCATACTGTCATCCCACTCCAACCCCTACCCTTAATTCCAAACCAAGATTACCAAGACTCATTCAATGAATTCAGGAAATAGAAAGTTCACTCCCCTTTATGCTAAAAGAGATTTGGGGAAAATAACAGGAATCAAAGTAAAATTTAAGGCCTTGATTCTCTCCTAGAATTTTGGGTTTCAGGGATAGCAGTCAGAGAAGGTGGTCACTTCTCTTGAAAGAGCTGATACATCAGGTATTTTTAACCTGAGGTCCATAAGCCATTTTTTAAAATAATTTGATAATTGCATTTCAATATAACCAGTTTTCTTTGTAATACTATGAATTTTGATGTTTTGATTTTTTTTTCATTTAACAACATGATTCTGAGCAGTTCTATAAGCAAAACTGCCAAAGCAATCCAGAAATATACACAAATCAAAAAGGGTAAAAACCCCCTGCTATCAATAGAAATAAGCCTCAAGCACCATTCTCTTCCTTCTCAATCCTTGGTCACTCACAGATCCATAGATGGTAGTAGCTGCAAAAAAACCACTCATATCCCCACTTCCTACCACCAAACATTTTCACTGTGTTTGAAAAAAAGAAAAGAAAAGAAAAGAACTGTTCACCTTTCACTCAACATCTCATTTAAAAAACAAAAGGAGTCCCAATTGTCATACATCTCCTGCCTTTGATTTTTAAATAATTCACGTAGGCTGTTACTAACACCCACATTTTCACATACAACACATGCATATACATGCAGGAACACACTCCCCACAAAATCCTTTGACCCTTTGTTAATACAAATGATCTGCCCTGACTCAGAGGAAAAAGGATGTCACATTCCTTCCCAATCTTGTTTGTGGAACTTTGGCTCCACTGTCTGGTAGTAATTTAAACAAAATATACATTATACAAACACACTTTCACCCACAGTCATTCTTATCAGCTCTGGGATCATAGATTTTCAGCTAGCAAGTACTTTAGATTATTAATATAATAACAGCTCCCAGTTACATCTGATTTTAAGTTAGACTCATAAAGCATTTACATATGTGTCAGGCCCTTATGACACATTACCTCGTTTTACCTTAAAGATCTCTAAAATAAGATTAGCCAAAATCAGTCTATCAAGGAGCATTTATTAAGTGCTATGTTCCAGGCACTATGCTAACTGGCAGGTAATAGGAAAAGGAGACTTCCAAGGTCCTTTTAGTTCTAAGATCCTATAATACTGAGCCCAAGCAGCTTATTTTACAAGTCAACTTGTTAAGCACCTACTATATGCTAGGCACACTGTGTGTGTGTTGGGGATACCAAGAAAAGCCATAGTCCCTGTTCTCAAGAAGCTCACATTCTAACAGAGCAGACAACACGAAAACAATGATATACAAACAAGATACAGACCAACTAAACTGGAGATTATCAACAGAAGAAAGACAATAGAATTAAAGAAGAATAGGGTATGATTTCTTATAGAAAGGGGGATTTTAGCTAAGATTTATAGAAAGCAAGAAAGAGCAAAAGATGAAGGTGAAGAGGCAGAGCATTACAGGTATGGGGATGGAAATGGGTAGCATAAAAGAGCCCATAGGGGTGAGTAAGGCTATTGTGTGACTAGTAAGACTGAGAATGGAGATGGGGACAAATTATGAAGGACTTCAAAGACCAAACAGAATATTTGATATTTGGTCCTAGAAGCAATAGGGGACCATGAGAATTTGTTGACAAGGGGGATGACATAGTACAGCTGGAACCCTAGGAAAAATGTTAGCAGCTGAGTGGAGGACAAAAAAACAAATGAAATAGCTGAGCTACCTAACTATTAAACAACTTGCCCAAAGCAATAAAGCCAGGTTTGGGGGCTTGGTATTCTGACTCCAAATTTGATGATCTTTCCACTGATAGCAGGTATGTATCTGAATGTGATTTTTCTATTCTTTACAATGATTTCCATGAGAATATATAAATGTACATACACAGAAGCATTCAGGGAAAATTCAGCTCAACCCAACAAATATTTATTAAGTATATACAAGTCCCTAAGCTAAAAACTGACAATATAAAGACTTTTTTAAAAAGGAACAAACCTTACCCTCAATGAGTTTGCACCTTGAAAGAGAACAGAGAGAATCCAATTATCAGGAAATCTGAAGAGGTCATTTGAAAACAGAAAGAATCACCAGGGAGATCAGATAATTCAAAGAAGAGGCAAGCTTTGAATTAGCCTAGAAGGAGCTAAGGTTTGCTAAAAGTTTTAGGTGACAAGTGAGTTTATCTATGTGAAGGCACAGAGACCAGAGATTAGGAGACTGGGAGCCAAGTACAGTAAATTAGAAATCCAGTTTGTCTAGGATAAAACACAAAATACAATTTTGTCTTAATATTTCAGATTTGTAGTTCTAGAGCTACAAGGGACTTTAGAGTCCAACTGACTTATTTTACCAGAGTTGGAACTGAACTCAAATGAGATCAAACATTTTCCCAAGGTCACATAAATAAGTGGTAGAGGTGGGATTTGAACACAGGTAGGTCCTTTGACTCCAAATACTATGCTATTTCCTTATACCATGTCACCTGTTTGAATAACACCTTCTATATAGAATATCTGTTTAGCCACAACTGTTCCATTTTGTAACTCATATTCAAATTCTTCTCTAATTTTTATGGAGATCACAAGTCAACCCCAATCCCCAATAAGTTCTATACAATGTCTATTTTCAATGAATTTGTTAATGTCCCACAAGATCCCCATATTCTAGTTCCCAAAGAATCTCAGTTTTCAAACAACCTGTAGACCAGATAAAGTACAGTTACACAAATTCCCTTTTCTCAGTTTGTACAGTTGTAAAGTCTCTCCCAAACCTTCCCTGGAACACTCTCTCTCCTTTTTAGTTGGCTTTTCCTCTAGCCTCAAGCCACTATCCTTTCTTCCAAGTTCACCTTGTAGCTATCCTCCAGATCAAATCTGTTTCCTTTAGTTCTCATTTTGTGCCTGGAGGAGCAAATTTATTTTATCATTGGACAAGGAACCCCTAGTTTTTTTTTTTACAGAATTTCACTGATCTCCTGGTTATCATATGAGCATCTGCCAGTTTCCCTCAGATTCTATGCCCAGAAATTGCCCACTGGTCTTCTTTTGTTCTTGGCACATGGTACCTTCCTCAGGCCCACCAACCAGAGCCTGATAATCTCTTTTGTTCTCTTTTTTCAAACTCATAAATCTAAAAATAAAAATTTCCATTTGTTTCACAACTCTATCTTTAAGTTCCAACACAATCCATTTACCTAAGTGGCACAAAACTTCCATTGTCCAAGTAAATTAGCTTGACAAACTTTCATCTAATGTATACAATATCCTCCCCTTCCACCATGTTGACATACAGAAATCCTCAACTGTTTTACCAATCTTAGACCTCCCATCAATCCAATACTAAGAACATTACCTGGATTTGGATCATAAATTTTACCTTGTTCAACCCCCTCTCTTATTACAGATAAGGAAACCAAGGCCCAGAAATTGGAAGGGAATTGCTACAATCACAGGTAGTAAGAGACAGAACTTGGAGTATAATTGTTTATAGAATGAATAATAGAAAAAGTGCTGGATTATATAAATCCAGTAATAAATACTGGATATATAAATATAAGCAATCAATATAACATCCTGTCCAAAAAAGTTTACACTCTGATGGATCATAGATTTAGAACTAGACTTCACTTTGAGGTAATTAAATTCAACCTCCTCTCATTTTACAAGTGCAAGAAACTTAAGAAGTACAGAGTTTAAATGACTTGCTCAGTCACACATGTATCAGACTTAAGATTTGAACCTAGGTCCAAATTAAGTTCTATCACCATACAGTCTTCATTGTAATCAAAATGTCTATTAATAAGGGCAGGGGAGAAATGTGGATGTTTAAGGCATAATTTGTTTTTTGTTGTTTGGTCATTTTTTCAGTCATATCTGATTCCTTTTGACCGTTTTGGAGTATTCTTGGAAAAGATAATGAAATATCTTGCCATTTCCTTCTCCAGCTCTTTTATTCAGGTGAGAAACTGAGGCAAATATCATTAAATGACTTGTCCAGCTTTACACAGCTAGCCAATGTCTGAGGTCAGATCTGAATTCAAGAAGAGGCCTTCCTGACTTCAGGTCCAGGACTTTATCCACTGTATCATCTAGCTGCCCTATAATTTCTTTACAAAAACACTAAGACCAACAATCAGAGATCCTCCAGTCAATGAGACTAAATTCTAGTGAATGGAAAGAACCACTGAGTCAGAAAATCTAGAGGTAGCATCACCTTCATATAGAAACTAGACTCTATGGAGTTACTGAGGCTTCCAAGAAGGTTCCTATACAAAGAAATGAACAAGTGGGCCAAAAGGCTTCTCTGAGGGATGGACAGCCACAGTTAATGGAGAAAGGAAGAACAAAGGACAAGGAAAAATTGGAGACAGGGAAACTCCAAAGAACAATGTACAAGTTGTGGAAATTAATAGTGGGAGAAACATTAAAGAAAAATCACTCTCAATTCTCTCCTTTTACAAATAAGAAAGCAAAAACTCAGAGGTAAATTGATTTTCCCAAGATTCTGAAGCAATTTTGTAGCAAGTTCTAGACTAGGAGCTAGATGGGAGTACTTTCCAGTGCTATACACTACAATATCCCTAATTCCAAAGCTAAAACAGTTGGCATCAAGGAATTATTGAAAGACCAATCAAAATCAAATCCCAAGCTTTGGCATGGGAACACCTAGCTATCACCTTTGTGAAACAAAATCCTATGGTAGCAGATATTCTTTTTTAACAATTAACTCTAGTGTAGAAGCAAAATTGTGTTTAATTCCAGTACTACAAGAAAGTATGTTAAGTTCATGAATATTAAACCTAGAAAACATCATAATAGCCATAAAATCTAGCTTCCTTATTTGATAAAGGAAACGGATGGGAAATTATATACTAGAATATTATAAGGATTATAATCCTTAGTTCCATTGATCTTAATGATGTCATAGTTAATTTCTGATGTAACACCTTGCTGTCAGCAATGGTGTAACAGAAACTGTTACTTCTTCACTTTGTTTTGCAAGGTAGAAAGAGCAGGGCTCTTGAGTCAGAACACCTGGGTTCAAATCTCACCTCCTATTTATTACTACCTGTATGACCTTGGACAAGTCACTTAAATTTCTAAGCCTCAATTTCCTTATCTGTAAAATATGGAGAGGGAGGGGGAGATGGACAAGATGGCCTCTCAAATCTTTCAGTTCTAAACCTATGACCTTCTAATTATTGTACAAGAATGTTCACCAAATAGTTTGTGGGATTGAGAATATAACTTTTAATTGTCAAATGAAGCAAGATTCCCTTAATCCAGAAATTTGGCCCCATGAGAATGTTTGGATAGGATGTAGAGAGATACTTTTCTGTTCCTTTAATAGGGGCCAGAATTTCTTTATTCCAAACAGACTTCTTCATTGGCGTAGCTTCCTATAGGATGTCACATTACTCTTGGGGGTTAGAGCTGAGCCATAGCCGTGGGTCTTAGTACAAGGACATCTAACAAATTACCTGGTTTAACTATAAACAATAGATGGTGCTTCTGAAGTTTTTACTTTTACCCTTGTTCTCTCATTTTCTTGTAAACTAGTAAATGACAACAGTCTAAAATGACTTTCTGTCTTGTGTTGTCTCCCATGAAGGATGGAAAAGTAGAGAAGACTTGAAGATTCCCAACTTCTCTGAGGGTAGAGAGAGAAGACTATTTTTCTGCCATGTGGCAAAGTAATCAAGAGTCTCTCTTTCTGCCTTTGTTTCTCTATATCTGTCTCCCTCTAACTTTCTGTATCTGTCTTTGTCTATTCCTGTTTCTCTGTCTCTTTCTGTCTATATTTCTATCTCTGTATCATTATTTCTGTCTCTCTCTCAATCTCTATCTCTCTCTGTGGATATGGGCTTTTCTCTTTCTCTGTCTGTCTGTCTTCCTCTATCTCTGTCTCTTTCTCTTCCCTAAGATTTAGAAATTCACATGGCCTCATGTTCCAGAAACATAGAAGTACAATTCTATTTTAAAACACTTTATAGGAATAATTGTCTCCCTATTTTAGGAAATATTTTAAAACCTTATACAGATACTATATGTCTAAATAAGTTGGTATGATATAATTTATATAATCTGATAGCTTTGTATGTTCATGGTGAATAAAGACCTGGCTTCAAAGCCAAGAAGACTTGGTTCAAGATATACTTCTTATACGAACTAGCTATGTGGACATGAGGAAGTCATTTAACTCATGGCCAAAGCTTCTTGAACTGTGATCTCAATCATATAACTGAATTTGGAGGTCATGAAAAATTGGGCAGGTTTCTTAACACAACGACCAAAAATTAATTCAGAATCAAACATGCGATGAATCTGAGGTGTTTCTGGCAACACTTTCCTATGTTGCATTCCAAGACTTCACTGCAGCCTTGGTTCTAAACACACAACATGTACATTTTGCACTGAAATACTGCCAGAAGCACCTTGGCTCAGATTCGAGATGGTTACATAAAATTTTCCCTGGAACAGGGGTCACAAATGGGAAAAGTTTAAGAAGCCCTGTGCTGAGCAACTCTAAGATAATATATTCCAGAGAATATGCCAGTCTGCATTAGTAATAGTTCCCTTTATCAATGGAATCAGAGATATAGTCCCCATCCCTAACCTTACTGTGTGTGCATGTGTGTATATTTATTAGTAATAGTTCCCTTTATCAATGGAATCAGAGATATAGTCCCCATCCCTATCCTTATTGTGTGTGCATGTGTGTATATTTATTAGTAATAGTTCCCTTTATCAATGGAATCAGAGATATAGTCCCCATCCCTATCCTTATTGTATGTGCATGTGTGTATATTTATTAGTAATAGTTCCCTTTATCAATGGAATCAGAGATGTAGTCCCTATCCCTATCCTTATTGTGTGTTCATGTGTGTATATTTATTAGTAATAGTTCCCTTTATCAATGAAATCAGAGATATAGTCCCTATTCCTATTCTTATTGTGTGTGCATTAGTATGTATATTTATGTGTAAGTTAAGTAATTCATTTAATGATGCAGATATTTGATAGCTCTGCTTGTACTACATTTATTACTATTTTAATGTTTTCAAGTATCTGATATTACACTCATTATCAATGTAGGAATTCCATTATTATATAGTCACTCTCTTTCAAGAAACACTGTGTAATTATTCTGTGGGATTCCAACTGGCAAATGCTCATAAACAGGACCTAAATAGCCCAAGATTTCTGATCTCTAGAAAATTTGCAGTACATCAGGCTCAACAAATGGTAAAAGTTGGGGTTCCCACTCCTCTAGTAGGCTATTGACATAACAGAACTAGATTAGACTAAAATTCAGGTCACTTGACTGCCATTTTAGCGTTTTCCACACGTCTCAACCAAGCATTCAGTTTGTTTCCAATAACTATCTATTCTTTGACAAAATAACACTAACCCAGTCCATTGACTTTGAACAGGATCAAGGTCAAGGTAATAATAAAGCTATCCAGCACAAATCCCTAAGTTCATAAATTTCCCTTGAATATCTCATATTTCTCCATCGGTAAGACATATTTTTTTGCTTTTTGCAGTTGAAAGCTAGTGACTGCTGCATGTTAGAAGAAAAATACATCTTTCTGAGTTCCAAATGACTCATAAAACACTCTTCTTTTTAAATACATCCACAAGGGAGCCAATGAAGCTTCATGAGAGGAAAAGATACTGGTCTAACTTCATACTCTTTGGAATATGAAAAATGCAAAAATGATATTACACTCACATTTATGAATCCTCTTGAATGCTTTATAGATTATTTTAAATATTTCCCATTATTCTTAATACAAATGCAAATTCTTATGTTCAATTCAAGCAGAGAAAGAACCCACAAAGAGAACAATTAATTATCACTACTTCAATAAGCTAATAGCTCCTTTGTTTTATGATCGCTTTCCAAACTTATCATCTTCCCCCTTTGCCAGTATGGTCCTCCCCTAACTTCTCTATCTCTATCCATTGCTCCAACCTCCTTCTCATAACCGGGTTCATAATCTTGATATCAATCTCTGAATATTCCCTCTCTCCAAACCCATCCATTCATAAGTCTCTCCACCCAGCCTTTCATTTCTTCTTGCTTAGCTGCCTAAAAGTAAAATAGGCTAATTTGTATTATAGTGGTCCCCCTTCACTGGAAGTCTTTAAAATATACCATTTGGGGACATGGTGTAGGAGAAATTCTTATTAATGTATTGTCTGGATTGATTGGAGTAGAGCGTCCTTCCAACTCTGAGACTCTCTAAATCTGTGACTATTAGAAAGATTTTTGTTGGCATTCCTGTTCCCATTCTTCTCTCCAAACTCTCCTCCACAATTACCTAAGCCATCTTAATGATAGAATGCTGCCATCACATCATTCTTCTATTCAAAAATCCTGAATGACTATTTCTACTCATTAAAATTCAAACTTTTGGGGCAGCTAGGTGGTGCAGTGGATAGAGTACCAGTCCTGAAGTCAGGAGGACCCAAATTCAAATTTGACCGCAGACACTTAACACTCCCTAGATGTGTGACCTTAGGCAAGTCACTTAACCCCAATTGCCTCAGCAAAAAAAAAAATTTTAAACGTTTGATCTTGGCACTCAAGTCTCTCAATAATATGACTCCAACCTACCTGCTGATCTGTTTTCAATCTGTTCCCTTTTGTTCATGCCATTCCCCATGCTTACAATAATCCTTATTTCCTTACCATCTCTCTTCATTGAAGTTTTTCCTGTTAAGACCCAACACAGATGAGTCCCTATGAAGCCTTTTCTGACTCTCTCAAATAAGAGTGATCTGCCCCCCTTCAAATCTCTCTTAACCCTTATTCTGGTTATCTTTTGCCCCTGTCATAGCCTATCCTGAATCACACATTTTGTGAATATCCTAACCTTTCCCCAAACTCCATCCCATGATTAGATTGTAAGCTTCATTATTAAGTCAGGAATTGTCATGTTTTCATTTTCATATTTGTAATCAATCAGTCAATAAGAAATTAGTGGTGATGGTAGGTATTGGGCCTTTTTCAGTCATGTCCAACTCTTTTTGACCCCATTTGAATTTTTCTTGGCAAACATATTGGAACTGTTTGCCATTCCCTTCTCTGGATCATTTTACTGATGAGGAAACTGAGACAAACAGGGTTAAGTGACTTGTACAGGATCACACATAGGTAGTAAGTATCTAAGGTTAAATTTGAATTCAAGTATATAAGTCTGACTCTATGCACTATGGCACCGCCTAACTTCCCCAAGAATTTAGTACATTCCTATTATAGTATTGAGCCAGCCAGGTGGTGCAATGGATAGGGAAATGGCATGGAGTCAGGAAATCCCGAGTTCAAATCCCAGCTGAGAGACTTAGTAGCCATATACTAGTCACTTAATGAGGATTATAATATCACATTATTTGCCCTCAAAAAGGTGATAGTTAAACCTGAGGATAGAAAGGGGGAAAGGGGGAACAAAGGAGGTGATTAGATAGATAAAATAATTTGGAGAAAAAGCATTAATAGTGGGGAGGGGTCAGGAAAGGCTTCATATAGAAGATTTTGCTTGATTTGCTTCTTAAAGGAAGAGAGAAAATTTATGAGACAAATGTGAGGTGGATATATATTTTAGGTGTGATGGACAGCCAGGGCAAATTCACAGATGTAAGAAGTAGAATTCAGTGTCTGAAAAAGAACAGCTGAGAGACCATATTTGCTAGACCAAAGATGGACAGGAGCAATATGCAATATAAGACTGAATGCTAAGCTGGGGACCCTTATTCTTAAGAGTTCTTTGTTCCCCTGGGATATCAGATTTGAGATTGGTTCATATCTGAGTGCAGTCCTAATGCTCCTTCAGAGCTCTGTCTCTCATGTAGCAATACTAAAACATTTCCCATGTCCCTTCTCTTCCCAATCAACTAGATTTGGTTCTCAAGAGAATAACTTCAACATCACAGAAACAATTTACAAGGAACACTTATAAAAGCACTAAAGAAGAAATTGGCAGGATAAATATTCCACTTAAAAACCTGCACCCAGGGAGATAATCAGAAGACTTCAGCCTCATTGACTTTGTCACTATGGGAGTTAAAAACACATTGACAGGTGCTCAGCACTAGACACTCCCTCATGTACCCATCTCAGGTTCATCCTTTCTAAGGCTTCATTTTCCCCATTTGGGTCAAAAGTCACTGATTTTTAGAAGTACTGTCCTTATATCAAGCTGAAATTTCCCTCTGTGGTTTCTCATCCACTGGTTTTATTTCTATCCCCTAAGACCAAAAAGAAGGAGCCCAGTCCCTTAAGGTGATTAAATACTTAAATCAAGCTCTCTTACTCTCCCCCTGCCCAAGTTTTCTCTTTTCTAGATAAAACACCCACAATTCTTTCATCTTTCTCTTTCTTTCCATTCTTCTTGGTGTAGAGGAATGTGGTGGGACTGGGAACAGGTCCCAGTGTGAACAGAACTTTTATAAGATAGTCATCATACTTGGTCAGCCTATACTCCTACCTTCCCATCTCTGATGAACATTACAAAGTGCTATGGAACAGTATAAGATCCCATAAACCTCAAAACCATCTTTTTAGGAGGATGGGGCTCTATTCACATTTATGAAATATTTATTTTTTTATTTTGCTTTTTGTTGAGGCAATTGAGGTTAAGTGACTTGCCCAGGGTCACACAACTAGGGAATGTTGTGTCTGAGACCAGATTGAAGTATTTATTATATGGCAGGTATTATACTAGAATTGGGGGTTCAAATGGAAAAGGTAACAGGGGTGTGTTTATGTGTGCACCCATAAAAACATATATATATATACATGCATACACATATAATCATCTATAGACATATGTAAAAATATATGCACATATATAATAAAATAGCTATGTACAAGGTACTAATAAACAGTTAAACTGCCATTTCCAATCATATTTCAGCTCATTATCCCCTTAACTCTCTTCAGACTCTTTTTCATTCTCCTGCCACATTTCAGTTACCCTTCTTCTTGCCCACTCTATATTTTCCAGCACCCTGGTGCAATATATATTATCTTACTTCAACAGATTAAGCTCTTCAATCTCTCCTTGTTTGTATTAGTATCCCCAGCACTTAGCATAGTTCCAGGCAAACAGTCAACAGTTGATAAGTGTCCTATCTATCTATCTTGCCGTGATTCACAAGTGTTTCACTTCCATGCTAATGAGTTCTTAAAATCCCTTTATCTGATCATATTTGAGTATTTTACCTTCTTCTATGCCTTGTGACTCTTAATTCTGTTTTTATTCCTTACAATGACTTCCAATCCCTCCACTTAACAACTTTTTTTCCCAGGCAACTACCCATGGATTGTCTACAATCTTCTCTCTTCCCTATCCTGATCTTTTTAGTGAATCAATTCACTTCCATATAATCTTCTACCATCAATTCCCTTGTCTCCTTGTCTTATAAATGATCACACATCACCAAACTACAATCTAGAATTACTTTCATAATCCACTTCTTTTGCTCCAATTTGCATGCTGTTTAATGGAGCTGAATTTAAAGAGAAAAACATATTAATTGGGCCCATTACAGATTGATATTATATGATCTCCATTGGTCCATCAGTACACAGCTAGGCAATCCTTTTTTACTTTAATCAATTTCTTACAGCAACTATTCCAGCCTCTTCATCACTCCATACTCTACCATCAATTCTATTTCCATAACTTTATATTTGCCCCATCACCAACCCAACCCTCAACTCTCTATTCCAATCCATCTTCCATTCAGTTGCTAAAATCCTTTATAGAAAGAACCTGTCTGGTTTCTTTATCCCTATTATTCAATAAACTTTAATGATTCACTATTGGTTCCAGGACCAAATACAAAATCCTCTAGCGTTAAAGCCTTTCATAATCTTTCCTACCTTTGTAGTCTTTTGGTACTTTATTCCCCTTCACAATCTATTTTATGTTCTTCAGATATAAGATCTTTTTCTAACTCCATGCCTTTTCAATAACTGTATCTCAGGTTTAGAATCTTCCTTATTTCTATCATTACCTCCTACTTTTCCTGAATTTCTTTAAAACGCAACTCAAATCAAACCTTATGCAGGAAGCTTTTCCAAGTCCCTCTCCCAACCCCTACCCACTCTAGCAATTGCTTTCTTCTGACATTACTTTCCATAAGAGACTTACATGAACTGATGCTAAGAGAAGTAAATAGAACCATGAGATCATTGTACAGAGCACCAAGATTATGTGATGATCAACGTGGCTCTTTTCACAATGATGTAATTCAAGCCAATTCCAATAGACTTGTGATGGGGAAAGCCATCTGCATTTGAAGAGAAGATTGGGGACTGAATATAGATCACAACATAGTATTTTTACCTTTTTGCTATCATTGTTTTTGCTTGCTTTTTTTCTTTCTCGTTTTCCCTTTTGATTTAATTTTTCTTGTGCAGCATGATAAATGTGGAAATGTTTAAGAAAAAAAGAAAATTGACAATTGAATTAGAAACTTTATGGAATCATTTTATGATACTAAGATTCATTTTCATGGAACAATTTTAAGATGAATTAAAAGTTGTTGAGAGAAAAAAAAAGGAAGAGAAAAATTACCTTCCATACTGACATAGATGGATAGATAGATTGACAGACATCTTGTATGCACTTATTTAAATACTATTTTCTCCATTAGAATCCCCTGTATGGACAGGAATTATGGGGTTTTTTCTATCATCAGTTTTTAACATAATGCCTGGCACACAGTGAGTACTTAATAAATGCAAGTGTTTTTGCCTGCTTAGTGCCACCAGGAAACTCTATAAAACTATCAATTGCAGAGAATGTATAGATCTTCATTGATGGGAACAGTTATCTTACTCAAAGATCCCTATATTAATCAAATCAAAGATCAAATACAAAACAAAATATATTTTCTATGCTCAAGTATAAACTTTTTGAAAAACAAAGTTCTAATCACATGGTTATGTATTGGCCATAGAGCCCAATGGGAAGTGTATGCTTGTCATAATCAGCCCTACCCCACTTCTCTCACTATTGAATTGTGGCTGCTTATAAAGCTGTGAATCATGGACAATCTTTGATGAATCCAAATTATATATAAATCAAAGGGAAATGGAAAGATACCAGATGGATATAAGAAAGGTGATGCATAATATCAATTGCAAACTATGGGAAAGTAGCACAAAAGTTTTCATCAAGATTATATGGAGACAACACTCTATCCAGTGTGTCACCTAGTTCAGTATCTAATAAACATCATTGGGGAGAAGGAAGTATATACAAAGAAGGATCATGATGGGACAGTCATGTAGGCAGAGAAGAGATAACAAATAGATAGCCCAAATGTTTCATAGGACTTTATAGAATGTAAATAAAAACCTAAAGCAAAAATTCCAACACATTGGGTAGATCATAGCATTTAATTACTTAAAGGAAAAGTTTTTCAAATTTGATAGATCAATAAACAGCAAAACTATAATAGTTTAGGACCTTGATGTACACTTCTCTGAAGTAGACAAATCAAACCAAAAAAAAGATAACCAGAAAATAAGTAAAGGATCTGAGAACTCTAGAAAAATTAGGTATGATAGATTTCTGACAATTTTACTAAATGGGAAGAGAAATGAACATGCATGGAATCTTTGCGAAAAATGACCTAATGAAAAGGTGGGGTATAAAAACTTCGTAAACAAATTCAGAAAAGTAGAAATACTACACATAACCTTTATTGAACAGAATGAACTAAAAATGTAAGAGCTTCTGAAAGAAATATGTAAACTTAAATTTAGCTTAAATAGCTTCAAAGAAGAGGACAACAATAAGACAGCTTATCAAAAATTTGAGTTAGCATCCAAAGTACTCTTTAGGGAAAATTGCAAACCACTAAATAATTTCATCAGCAAAAGATGGGGCAGGGGGGCATCAATAAACTAAAAAAAAAAAAACAGGATAGCAACAATATTTAAATGACTAGATATTTTAAAATTTAGAAATCCTAAAAAATTAAATGAGATATTAACAAAATTGAAAGCAAAGAATTCAATTGATAATTAAAACTAGGAATTTGTCTTAAACCCACAAAATAGATAAACTATTAACTAATTAGACTGAGAGAAAAAGATTTCTAATATTAAAAACTTTTAAATAACTTTGAATAATGAAAAGAAAAAAATATTGAAACTATTTTGTCCAATTACATGCCAAAAAGTTGATAACTTAAATGATATTATATAACAATATGGTTAACTAGATTAAGCAAAAAGGAAATAAAAAGTTTAAATAAACCAATCTGAGGAAAATAAATTAAGCAGGGGCAGCTAGGTGGCGCAGTGGTTAGAGCACCAGCCCTGAAGTCAGGAGGACCTGAGTTCAAATCTGGTCTCAGACACTTCCTAGCTGTGTAACCCTGGCAAGTCACTGAACCCCAATTGCCTCAGCAAAAAGAAAAAAAAATAAAAAATAAATAAATTAAACAGACCACAAATGAATTCCCAAGATTAAACAATAAGACCACATGGATTACCAAATGAATTCTACAAAATATTCAAAGAACTGTAAATTTCAGTATTTAAGAAACTAGTTTTAAATTATAAAAGAGCAGAAAGTACAAAGTCATTCCTATGAGGAAAAAAATATAATCTTGAAAACTAAAATAAGGAAGATAAAAGCAGATAAAGAAAACTATGGCATGTTATTCCGAATGAATATTAATGAATAAAATATTAGCCATTATGTCATGTTAAAAAGATTATACACTATGAGGTAAGGTTTAAATCAGGAATTCAGTATTGGTTCAATATTAGAACAACTAAAGACAATAGATTATAATAATTACAAAAACAATAAAAATCATGATTATAACAATAAATTAAGAAAAAAGTTTTTTTATGAATTACAGCATCCATTTGTTTTTTAATTACATTAAAAAGATTATGAATAAATTGAACTTTCCTAATAAGATAGTGTCTGTCTAAGGCACGAAGATAGAATTATCCACAATAGAGAAATTCCATAGGACTTTCCATTGAGAAAAATGGGGAAAGCAAGCATATTCTTTGTCACCATTCTAATTTGACCTAGTTCTTGAATTGACAATTATAAAAGTAAGACAAGAAAAGGAAATTGGGGGAAAAGCATAGACAAAGGAGAAATAAAATTATTTAATAGATGATATGTGAAGAGAACCCTAGTGATTCAACTAAAAATTTAATTGAAACATTAACCAGCAAAATAGGATGATATAAAATCATACAAAAGATAAGCCTTCTCTCTACTTACCGCCAATGAAGTCCAGCAGAGATATAGAAAATCTATTTTAAATGACTACATAATATATAAAATAGTTGAAACTTTATCTATCAAGAAATGTACAGGAATCAGATTAAAACAATTAGAAAATAATTTTTGCAAGAAATAAAAAACAGACTTAAATAATTAAAGCCACATTAAATATTCATGGTTGCGCTATGCAAATAGAAGGATAACAATATACTTTTATTTAACTATTCAATGACTCATCAATCAAACTGCTAAAAATGTTTTTTATGAAACTAGGAAAAAATAATAAAATTTATCTGATAGAAAAGTATAAGAATCTCCAGAAAAAAATGATGAAAAGAAGGGGAAAAGAAAGAGACCTAGGACTACCAAATTCAAACTATACTAGTAAGCAACAATTGTCAAAACTATTGTTCATCATTGTTCAGCAGTTTCAGTTATGTTCACCTCTTTGTGACCCATTCAGGGTTTTCTTACCATAGACACTGGAGTTGTTTGCCCTAAACACTATCCACTGTGCTTCCTACCTGCCCCAAAACTATTTGTTGCTAGCTAAAAAAAAATAGAAAAGTTAATCAGTGAGACAAATTTGGAATTCATGACCCAAAACCAAGTAAACATACTACTGGTATAATGGTCAATAAACCAAAAGACCCATAAGCATTGGGGTAAGGACTCACTACTCAACAAAAACTCCTGCGAAAACAGAAGAGCAATCTGATAGAAATTAGATTTAGATCAGCTACTCACACCAAATTCCACAATAAGCTTATTGGAAGATATCTGAGAAATTATTTTGTCCATACCCTCATCTCTGAGGTTGTAGATTCATCAAATATTGCTAAGTACTGAAATAATACTCTTTGAAATTTCAATGAATGATTATGTCACACAGCTCCCAAATTAGGGTGCCTATTTACACTCACATTAATGATTCAAATCCCCAGAGATGATATACCATGGTTATTCTTCAGAACTTAAGGAGGTTCTGAACACAGAGAGGATGGGCTCTATAGCTCATGAGTCCCATGCTTGATTTTCAGTAATATCTGTCAGCATGACAATAAACTTTTAGAAATTTTACTAACTGTGATAAATCTATCTGGGCCGAGGGAGGTGAAATGTTTTTGATCCCACCCTTACAACAGAATGGAATAGATGGGCTCTATTGAAATGATTAAGAATCACTGTCTGGAATGCTTTGGTTTTATTCAAGGTCCAGCTCAATTATTAGCTTTTCCATGAAATCTTTCTTGATCTTCTCAAATGCTAGGACCTTCTTTCCCAAATTAAATTATTCTGTATTTATTTTGTGTGTATATATATATATACATATATATACACAGCATATAGCTACATGTATATGTGCATGTACATGCATTGTATATTTATATACATGTATATATTTACATGCATACAAATGTACACAAATATGCAAATATATATATATATTGAACATAGGGCAGCCAGGTGGTACAGTGGATAGACTATTTGGGCTGGAGTCAGGGAGACCTGAATTCAAATCCAGCCTGTCATTTATAGCTGTGTGACCCTGGGCAAGTCACTTAACCCTGTTTGCCTCAGTTTCTTCATCTGTAAAATAAGCTGGAGGAGGAAATGGCAATATACTCTAATATTTTTGCCAGGAAAAACCCAAATGGGATTACAAAGCATCAGTCATGACCAAAATGACTTAACAACAGCAATAACAATGTACATTCACATGGATAGATGTGTTGACTTCAGTGACTAGATTTTAAACTACTTGATAGAAACAACAATATCATTATTTTCTTCATATCCCCAAAGACTAATATAGTACCTGGCACATGACAGAAATTTAATAAATTATCATTAATTGTTTGATATTTTCTATCAGAAAATTCTTCATCCTTCCTCATCCAATTCCTCCTGCTTTAATTGATGCTGATTTCCTTTTGTCCCATTCTCTGAACCAATGGAGAGAGACAGGAAAAGGGCACATTTTATGGACCAGTTTAGCATGAGTTATTCCCTAAAATCCACATAGCTCAAACTGAGTTCGGAGCCAGTGTGGCCTGGAATCTTAACAAGCATCATTAATCCATGGTCTTATCTGTAAGAAATTCCAATGTGGACATTTAATTGTTGGGATGTGAAACACATGAGGCTTCTGGGATTTAGGCAAGCCACCAGACTATAAACTTTTGTGTCTTGGATACAGTCTTTCCTCTACACAATATTCAGGCAACAATAGAGTTAGCAGTTGATCATAAATAATAACATTGGAGGACTTGAGATCTTTTCTCAAAATGTAGATCATCAGAGGCATTCTTTTAAGCACATTAGCTCAAACTTCTTGGAATTGGTTTTTCTCACCTATGTATTAGTGAGTATTCATATCAGTTGGACCAGAGAGCAATAAGAATAATAACAGCTAACATTTATCTAGCATTTTAACATTTTCAAAATGAGTTATATCCCTTGATCCCCAGAACAATCCTGTAAGGTAGCTTTTATAAGTATCTATATTTTTAGATGAGGAAACTAAGGGTCAGAATCTCTTCTGACTCCAGGTCTAACTCTCTGATCAATGCTATAGTCTGTCGTTTTGCTGGACAAAATTCCTCAATTAGTCACTAGCATAATGGTTAAAAGCAGTGACATTAATATTATATAAATAATACTTTAGCATTTTATTTCTTTTTTAATTTTTTTTATTTCTTATTATTCTGAATTTAGCAAATGCCCACAAACATGAATGGTTCCACATACAAAGAAGATCAGAAAAAGAAGACTGATAAAAAGCAGCATATTTACTATACTCAAGGGAAAAAATTAAAAATCCTTATTGTACATTCAAATTCCTCTCTAACCTGGATACTATAAACCTTTATAATCTTCACTCATGATTTGTTCCAGTAAATTGACCTAATGGCTACCCCCAGTACACAACATCTATCTCTATTCTTCAGGCATGGCCAGAGCAGAGAGATCTCAGAAGCAAGAAAACCATATTGCAGAAGAATCAGCATCTAAATTAGCATAGCCATTCATGCGTTCATTTTAAATAAACTTGCTACCCTTAAAAAAATCCCTTGAGGAAGAATCAAGCAAGTCTCCAGATATCACTAGTTCCCTTGGGTAATTAGAAAATGGCCCTATTGGAAACCATGAGTAGAAGAGTATCAGAGAATTTTTACTTGCTCCTACTGGGAATGACTGATGGTAAAACTGAGCCTTAGATTGGAAACATTCATGCAGATTGTTTAAGGACTCTCCAAGTCCAGGAGACATGTCTATAGTCCGCATAGAAGGGACTCAT
Organism: Myrmecobius fasciatus; assembly: GCA_023553655.1. Classification (NCBI taxonomy): domain Eukaryota; kingdom Metazoa; phylum Chordata; class Mammalia; order Dasyuromorphia; family Myrmecobiidae; genus Myrmecobius; species Myrmecobius fasciatus. Next base: position 196,675 of record JAJPUD010000118.1, on the reverse strand, counting down.
TTATTTTTATTTTATTCCTATCTATTTTATGTATATAAAAATTCTGAGCTCACCATTTTAGAATAAATCTACCTGCATTGTCCTTTCAGTTGTCTGGCAAGGATTGTTAACTTGGGAGCCATGAGTTTATTTTTCTAATATTATAACTATATTTCAGTATAATTGGTTTCCTTTATAATTTTATACATGTATTATATGCATATAATATGATGTATTTATAAAGATTATTCTAAAAAGGAACCCATCAGCTTCATCTGTCTACCCAAGTAGTCTAAAACACAAAAAAACTCTTAAGGATTCCTGTTCTTCATTACCTCTTAAAGGACAAGTATTCACATGATGGTCAGAAAAATCGATACACTCTCCAAGTCTCTCTTAAGAGCTTTAGAAATTATTGTGTGCCATGGGAGACACTGGCACACGACCACTCAACATGGGATGCCCTCATCAGAGAAGGGGCTCTATGGGCAAAGCAGAATTGCAGCAACTCCAAAGAAACAGGAGATGTACAAATTTAGAAAATTCACCCCAAATGGCCATTCAGACTATTTGTGCTCGATCTGCAGCAGAGCATTCTGAGCTCACACTGCCCAATCAGTCACAGTTGGATACATCATAACTTGACTCTAACATAGTGATGCCATTTGGCCCTCTGAGAATGAAGGACAACCACCAATTTAGAACACACTAAGGAGTTTAAAATGGGTGTGGAATGATTGATTTAGGATCACTGGACGTCATCCAGTCCAACCTCCTTGCAGACTGAAGACTTGAATCTGGGTCTTCATAATTCATGTCTAATGAATGTTTTAATATTCATTAGAAAATACTATAACACAAAACCAAATAAAATAACTGCATGGGAGAAACAAATACCTTTCCTGAGGAGCATCAAGGAGGGAAAGATCATTGCCAATCAGAAGAAATCAAGGAAATCTTTATGGAAGAAGCAGGGCTCATGGACCATGAAGGACAAGTAAGAATGCAAGACAAGAAATGATGGGCCATTTTATTATCCTCATTTTAATATATAAGAAAGCTTCAGACTCATTGGGAATTTAAATTCCTACATCCTATTTACACCTCTGGTTACTAATACAGGAAGAAATAAAATGAAGAAAAAACATTTGTTTATGTCCTTTTGCTTTGGATTACTTATTCTATCTCCCTCCCAGGCATACTGAGCCTTAATTAACATTTGGGATGAAAGGTAATATAGAAACACAAAGTGTCATGGAAACAAACAGAAAATATTTTCCTTAGGACACAGAGCAATTTTCATCTCTCAACTCCCAACCTTTACCATTAGAAATAATTTTTAGAATCATTTTAATTTCCATCATTCTCCATGACAAGTAAGTGGGTGTAGTGTCCGTTAAATATTTAATAATTGCTCTAGACATTTTTTTCCCTTTATTGTAATTCTATGACCAGAATCCCCAAGCCCTTCCATCAGTCTCAGGGTCACAAAGCAAACAGAGACAGTTAATTTCCAGGCAAACAGCTGTTCACGTGGTCCTTCTTCTGAGCTCCTGAAGGTCATAGGAAGCTCTAGTGGGAAGGGGATTCTCACTCCTGAGCTTTCTGCCTCCCTGCCCATCATTCACCAGTCAGTCATCCCTCCCTTCTCTACTTCTTCCCCCTTCCCTCAACCTTCCCAATCAAGCTAAGCCCACCTTCTCTTAATCATCATTGGGAAGACAAAAAAGTTACAGCTTCAGAACAGCGGGCCACAATTTCACACTCCATTTGGCCCAGAACTCAGAAGGCCGCTAATGTGCTGTTTGCTTTTTAGCAGCATCTCGGCAGTCATCAGTGAAATGCAATCTGGCGCTGCTCCTGGGGCAGTGTGGCTATTTATGACAGCCTGTCTTAAGATGCCTACATGGAACATTGAAATGTCCACTGCAATCTGCAGGTTGATCTGTCCTCCCAGCATTTGGTGTTGGATGGAAAGTGGAGGGAAGTGAAGGAGGATGCCTTTTTGATCCTTTCCATAACTCCTCCTTTTGCCATCCCAGGACCCAATAACAAGCCCAAAATCACAATTAGCCATTTTGCATCCAGAGCAAACAATACAAAAGATGTCCTCAAATGTCCTTTTTTGGGGGGAAATTTCACTTAGGGGAATTAACAAAGAGACCACAGGATATTATCCTATATGGAGAGGGGAGGGATCCCTAGATCCAGTCACCATAGGCAGAAAACCTTGGATACTAGAGTTACATTGGTGAGCATGGGCTATGGAAGTAGAACACTACTTGTTAACTTCCTTTTCAACTATTTTTTCTTGCTATTTAATAACTAAACTCAGGTTTATCTATGCTATTGAAAAATATAAGTACTGTCAGCATCCTCTGAAATTCAGGACCCTAGGGCAAAGACCTGTTGCCTTGCCTTAGTTACAGCTTTGATTTAGCATCCCAAACCCACCTTCTAGGATATATGTGTCAAACTCTAAAACCCTCTAGTACTGACAGATGGTAATAGCCTAAAACATACTCACACTATTTTTATGGCATACTCAATCATGTAATATTCTAGAATAGCAAAATGTTTCCTGTTTTTATCTTCCTTGATCAACACATACACATACCCTCAATCTTCTCAGAAAAAAAAATACATCTCTTGACTCTTTAGTCTAGATTGAAAGCAGGCCACAATTTTCAGTCTAGCTTTCCACTTTTATCTTGGACTAATTCTTTTTTTATAATCTGTCTTCCTGCCATATGAAGAAAATTTAATATTCAGTACCTACCATGACCACCAAATACTCCTAATTTTTCCTACTTCCAAGGGGTTTTGTGTATTGCCCTCAATGTCCAGAATACCACCCATTCACCCCTGCCATCTTTACCTACTGAGATTTTACCCAGGCAGTAAGGCCCAACTTTTTATTTCACTTTTCAGAATAATTATTTTTTCCTTCAGGTCTCCTGTATTCCATATAGCCCTAGCTAAAAATGTTTTCTTCCTTTCCAAATTTTTTTCAGGAGTACATTGTCCAGACTTTTTTTCTAATCACAATTCCCTGCTTCTTATTATAATTTACCTTTGTTAAGAGACATATGGGCTCTGAGGGTCTATCACCATCTCACTCTCACCAGCACTGATTACATCTTAACCCTCAGAAGTCTAAGCACATCCTGGAGGGATTATAAGATATTTTCCTCATGTTATTATTTTAAGACAATATTTTCAGAACAATTACCCCAAAAATCAATCACCAAGGATTGTCACCCCAGTATCTTTTAATCAAGTCAAAGCAATCAATTTTTATAGAGGCATATTTTACTAAGGAGATAAAGAATAAAAGTACAAACTATTCTCCCAAACTGGGAAACCTTCTCCCTTTTGGTTTCTGAAGAATAGGTTAAAATTTGCTGTGAAATATTTGCCCCACAAAATTCATATCTGAATGTGGCACAACTGAGAGAGTTGCTCCATGGCTTACAGACCCCAATGTCATGGCCACAAAGTCAATCCACTATTGGACTAGGCCAAGCAGGTCACTTCAGGATGCTCCTTGCTGAATGAAGCTGCTTTCAGACTTTATCTGGATTCCCTTGACTGGGCCTCTGGCAACTCTCCCTTCTGACTTTCCAAAGTTCATTTTATCTCCTATACTTCTTCACCTGATGTAGGAATGATTTGATGCCACAGAAACAGGAGCAATAGTAGGACCATGTGTTCATGGCTCCATGCTGCCCTGGGGTAGGGGGAGGCAGAGAGAGAGTGAGACAGAGAAAGAGAGAGACAGAGAGAGAAGATGAGAAGATAGAGGGACAGAGACAGAGAGAGAGACAGAGATAGAGACAGAGAGAAAGAAGAGGAAGGGAGGGAGGGAGGGAGAGAGGGAAGAAAAAAGGGGAGAAGGAGTAAAGAAAGAGAAAAAGAAGAGGAGGAGGAAAAAGGAGGAGAAGGCAAAGAAGGAAAAAGAGAAGGCGAAGAAGGGGGAGGAGGAGAAAGAGGAGAAGAGGAAGAAGGGGAAGCGGAAGAAGAAGGAAAAGGAGAAGGCAAAGAAGGAGAAAGAGGAGGAGGAAAAAGAAAGAGGAGAAGAGGAAGGAGGGGAAGGAAGGGAAGGAGGAGAAAGGGGAGAAGGAAGAGAAGGAGGAAAAGGAGGAGGAGAAGGGGAGGAAGAGGAGAAGGAGGAGGAAGAAGAGGAAGAGAAGAAGAAAGCAGAGAGACAGAGAGAAAGGGGGAGAGGGAAGGAAGGGGAAGGGAGGGGGAGAGGGAAGGAAGGGAAAGGGAGGGAGAGAGGGAGGGAAAAGGAGAGAGGGAGGAAAACAGAAAGGGGAAGGAGGGAAGGAGAGAGAGAGATAGAGAGACTGAGAGAAGGGGGAGGGAAAGAAAGGGGGAGAGGGAGGAGAGGATGATGTCCTTGGAAGGTTCCTTCTTATACACTATATCATCATCATTGATGTATTGTTAGCAGTACAGATGTATAGAGGGAGTATAAAGGGAGAGGGAGAGACATTGAGACAGGGACAGAGGGACAGAAACAAAAAGACAGAAAGAGCAGAGCTAGAAAGCCAAAGGGACAGAGAGACATACAGAGACAGAAACAGAGAAATGGAGAGATAAAGAGACAGAGGGGCAGAGACAGAGAGGCAGAGAGAGGGGAAAGAGGGAGAGAGAGAGAGAGAGAGAGAGAGAAGAGGAGAGGAGAAAGAGGAATACATAAAGAGAGAAAGGGAGAGAACTCACTTTAGTTGTGTAGTGCTTTTGAATGACTACTCACTTCCAGCTCAGCAGCTGATCATAGTCTTTTTTCAGAACATAATTAGTGGAGCAGAAACAGTCAGAGTACCTGTGCAGAAAAAGGAATCCCTCAATTCCCCATCATCAGGAACTCCCAGAAACAGGCCCCGCACACATTCCTGCACCCAGGACTGAGCCCTCACTGGCCAGTTCCTCCTCATGCTCTTATGTGCCTAATATTGTGGTAGGTGTTAAAAAAAATCCAAAGACAAAAATAAAATCGTCCCTGCCCCCAAGGAGCTTATGTTCTATTGAAATACAGAGCCTAATATTATACTCTAAATTTCATCTGACTAGAATACAATTGAGCACTACTGTGAATTCCCAGGAACAGCTAGATGACACAATGGATAGACTCATTGTCCTGAGTTCAAATCTGGCTTCACACACTCACTAGCTGTGTGTCCCTGGGCAACTCACTTTACCCTATTTGCCTTAGTTTCCTCATGTGTCAGATGAGCTGGAGAAGGAAATGGCAAACCACTCCAGTGTCTTTGCCAGAAAATCCCCAAATGGAGCCACCAAGAGTTGGATGTGACTGACACAACTGAACAGCAACAATAAAAATGAACTTTCAAGTTCTGGACATGATGGTACACGTAAAGATCACATCAACTTGTGTACATTGCTGTGAGATCTATAGTATTCCTGAGACAGAAGCTACTTTCTCTTAGCTCCAGGTTTTCATTGAAGGAAAACATCTGACCTCACTAGGTGCTTCACTCTCACACTAGATAACACTTATATGGCTCTTTAATGTGTACAAAGTGCTTTACAAAGCTTATGTTATTTGATACTCATAACAATCATAGGATTAGGTGCTATTATTCCCAATTTATAGATGAGGAACTGAAGCAAACAGCAATTAGGTGATTCACCCCATGGTCACAAAGCTAGTAAATTTCTGAGGCTGGATTTGAACTCAGATCTTCCTGACTCCTATTCTGGGACTGTGCACTTACTTGTTCAGATACTTGCTGTTTCTCATTTCCTTCTGTTATAAATTCATAAAACAGGCACAAATCCCATATTGTTTACTGTGTTCAGTTGATCAAAGGTCCATTTGCACTCAATCAGCTTAGGATCTACCATATGACACTAAAGTTGTGAGAGACAAGTTCATCTTAGAGGTCACTTATCCAATGTCCAACTATTAATGAGAATTAATTGATGAGAGCTTAAGAAAACTATGTTGGAGATACCAGATAAACATGGCTCATTTTATCCATTTGTAGGATTGTGACAGACATTTTATTTATTACTATTAGAAGATTAGAAGTCACATGTAGTCATTTAAAGACTGGAGGTAGCTTCAAATATATATACCAGCTGGGCTAAGACCCCGTCTCTCAAAAAAAAAAAAAAACCCTGGGAGTCATGAGAAGGCAGATGGAGTGAGCACATTGCCAAATCTTGAGCATCCAAGAGTCAACCAGTAAAGCATCTAATAGTCTGAGAGCTCTAGGATATCTGTCTTTCAAGGGTGGCTACCATGTTATCTCCTTCAGGAAGTCTTCCTTGATTCTTGTTCTCATTTAAGTTGGAAATACTCTTTCCTTCTCTGAATTCATATAACACTAAGTGCATCCGTCATGACTTTATATTCTATTTCATGTCTGCTTAATACTGTTACTAAACTGAATTGAATTAAATTCTGGATTCACATATCGGAAATGACATTGCTAAGACGGAGACCATGAAGAATAGGGCAACTATAATGATGAAAGGACTGAGGTATGTGCTATATGAAATTTAATTGAAGGAACTTTATTTAGACTGTTTACCAGAAAAAGAAAAGACTTGATGGGAAGAGGGGGCTGATTGTCTTCAAGGACAAAGGGCTATCAGGTGGAAGAGTCATTCTGCTTGACCCCAAAAGACAGGACTAGGAGCAATGCATGTAAGATTAAAGAGATATGTTTAAATTAAATCTTAGCCTAAATTTAACTTGAAAAATCCAAAAATCAAGTGAGCTTGCTGCCCCCCAAAGGTAATGAGTTTCTCCTCACTGGTAATTTTTAAAAAGAGAATGTAAATAGAATTAAAATTAGATATGTAGATGGTATTAGAATATAAATAAGATATAAAATCTATAAAAATGTTGTAGAGGGAAGACTTGTTTGAAGTATAAATTGGAAGTTTCCTGGGGTCCTTTCCAATGCTGAGATGCTGTAATCTACATATAAAATTGGGGGGTCTGAAAAAAAAACCTGGAACAGTCATTTGGGCAAAGCTGTCTACCCCTGAATGCTTTCAGACCAAAAAAATCTTAGCTGCTCTTTTCAGCAAACAGCTCTGCACATGCCCTCCATTTTTTATTATAATTCCCTTGTCTAACACTGAGCACACAGATTTAAAGGTAAAGAAGGGTAGTGCTGCCATTATATTCTCCCTGATCACTGTCTCCACAGCCATGAAGAAGGATGTCAATGGGCTACTGCAGAACTATTCTCCGTAGTGCTAGAACTCTGCATGAATTATCTTTGACATTAATCACCATCCCATTGGTCCAAGTTTTCCTCCCTCATTCACCAAAGGCCTCTGGGACATGTTTCTCTGACACTCTTCTTGGTCATTTGGCATGACTGTCCTAATGGTCACAGCTGGCTACATTGAGGAAAGGGAATAATAAATGTTTATATCACTGGTGGGGATTTTAAAGAATCCAAATGGTGATTCAAAATACAAAACAACATCCTTAACTCCACTATTTGGAGACCAAAAAGCTAGAGAGCATCTGTAAACCCACTAAGAAACTAGGCATAAAATGGGAGCTGCAAGGGACCTGAGAGTTCATCTACTACTCATTTAACAGGTAAGAAAGCCAGAGACAAGGGAGTAAATGGTCCAAAGTCACACAGGTAGATAAATAGCAAATCTAGATGAAAATCCAGTTCTCCTGACCCTTAATCTAGCAGTCTCTCCATTGCACCAAAGAGCTCCTGCCAAATATATGAGAACTAGACCAGGATGATCCAAATCATACTTGAAAGAAATGTAAATACTGGCATCTAAAACCTGCAATATTCTTTGGCGAGCATTTCAATTCAATTTAGTGCAATTTAGTTAGATTCTATTAAGCTCCATCTTTGTACACAGTGCTGTAGTAGGTACTGGAAACACAAAATGTTTGGTTTCTTTTTTTAAAGTTCCTGTCCTCAAGAAGTCTTGATTTTACTGGAGGGTAGGGACAGAGGTACAATATTTATGCAGTAAAGCAAGTATGATTTGAAAAGGGATAGAAAATTAACAGGAGTAAAATCACAAAAGGTTTTTAAAATAAGAGCCTCTTCAACTTAGAATTAAAGAAATCAAATAAGGTAAAAATGAGAAGAGAATATATCCCAGACATCAGTGATATAAACATTTATTATTCCCTTTCCTCAATGTAGCCAGCTGTGACCATTAGGACAGTCATGCCAAATGACCAAGAAGAGTGTCAAAGAAACATGTCCCATAGGCCTTTGATGTATGAGGGAGGAAAACTTGGACCAATGGGATGAGGATTAAGGAATGGAAGTGAGAGGTGGAATACCAAGTGTAGAGAACAACCAACTTGATCACTTTGGTTGGAATATTAAGGCAAGTAATATGAATTCAACTTGGAAAGGTAAGTTGGAATATAATTGTAAGGAGATTTAAATATCAAGCTTGTTTTGTTTCTTTTGAACAAAGTATTGTTGTTGCTGTTATATTGTTCATTATTTTCTTTTTTTAAATTTATTTTCTTTTTAATCTATGCAATAAAAAGAAAAATTTCCATAACACAGCACAATAAAGAAGTTGATTACATATGAAACTGCAAATTTACTATCACAACTTGCTATTTCTTTCAACTGTACAACAAAATTTTCATGAAAATTTCTTTTTTATTTTCCCTTTTGTTCTTTGCTGTATCTCCCTCCCCCAGAGATGGCTACCATTAAACACAAATAGATATGTGTATACACACACACACATACACATATATATATATATATATTTGCATATATATGTATATTTTTATGTACATATATTTGTGCTGTGAATATATGTGTAAAGTTATCCTATACAAATTTCTATTTCATTTTTTCCTTCATTTTCAGAGGACCAATGATTTCATGGGGTAATGTCTTGACTTGCATGGGACCTGGATTTAAGTGAGACGGTTTCAAAAAATTCATCAGCTTCACTTTGTCTTCCAGAGTCCTTAAAGTTCAGTGGCAAGACAAAAGTCAAGATGACTGGTGAAGGCCCAGGATTCAGTGAATGACCTTGACATCATTAATATCATAGCAAGTCTTAAGTGCCCCACGGCACCCACTTTAGCCATCTGTATGACTATTGGACCAAATTTTTCTCATCCGCCCATCCCTCTAGGGAAAGCTCTTCACATGCTTGAGATAGATGCCCTCCTAACCCACCAATGGGTTTCCCAAATATAAGTGACTAGGACTTAATAGGAAACCTTTCAAGCATTGATCAGTTTATTTGGGGAGGGGGTTAACCTCAGGAATTCAATTGATCTTATTGGACCTCAGTTTCATCTATAAAATGAATGGATTAGAGTAGATGGCCTCAATATCCAGATCTGTGATTCTATGATTATGGCAGCTTTAGTTCAGTACTCCCACCTTCTCTAGACAACTTTCTCAAGGAAAAAGGCTAACAGCATTTAAAGTGAATTCTCATCTTTTGTGTCTTGGTTAGAACAAGGATGTGGCAGATCCTTAATCATACAGGACCAAGTCTATAAATATGAATAGACAGAAATATTGGGACCTAGCATATGAGACTCCTATTTCCCACTAGTCCCTAGGAGCATCAGCTGGTAGAAGAGAACACTAGGTCGCTAATCAGAAGATGGCTTCAAACCTTGACTTTGCTAACTGCTACTGCTATAACCTTGAACAAATTCCTTTTCCTGGCCCTGTTCAATTTTCTCAACTGTAAAATGATAGGATTCATTTCAATTCAACGAGCATGTATTAAGAGCCAACTACAATAGTCATTTTTTCCCTATTCTATTATGTTATGGAAATGCTTGTCTTATTAAGTTCAGAATAAAATAAATATTTTTTTAAAAAGAGCCTATTATGTGAAAAGCATAGGTATTAAGATAGCCTAGATGGTGAAATGGATACAAGGTCAAATTCTGCCTTGGACACTTCCTAGATATGTCCCTGTGATGCAAAGTTACTCTCTTCCTCTGGCAGGAAAAAGACCACCCAGCTATTATCAGGTCCAACCAAGTCTCAGACTACCCTGTTTGTATAGAGTGATTGTGAGGATGGAACTCTTAATCAGCCTCCATTGTCTATCCCTCAACTTCTGTGCATCTTTAAACAACATTTGAGTTATTGATTATCATATTTTTAGACAGGTCTGGTTCCTGAAGTACCAGGTATGTTCCATCTGGATGCTTGATCCCTCCCTCTCAAGGCTTGGTATGCCATTCCTTTAATGGATTCTTCCAAACTCCTTTCCTTGGTAACCCTATTACTCTCTCAACTCTATTTCATATTTGCCATTCCTGATACCTAATTTACATCTTATTTTGTCAGCAATCTCTTCTCCTAAATAAACCTACCTTTGCTACCCTGACCTCATCACCTGGGCAAATCATTTGATCTCTACGTGCCCCAGTTTCGTCATCTGTAAAATGGGAGTTATAAAAGTATCTACCTCCCAGGGTAGCTGTGAAGAAGATCAAATTAGATAATATTTATAAAGCAATATTATTATCAAAAATTAAAAATTGTTCCTTCCTTCAAGGAGTTTACAATCTACTGGATCAGTTAAGTCCCTAATTCTAAGATCACTAATCTTAGAATTATCTCCTTCCTTTGCTGAGGTCTCCTCTACCTTCTTAGCCCAAACCTGCTCCTTCCCAAGTCTACAAAGTCAAACTAAAGCTTTGCTAGAGAAAAAAAGTTAGAAACAAGAAAGAAAGAAAGTCCATCTAGAAATTTTGCCTGAGAAAGCCAGAATTAAAATTTCCACTGGAGATTTTTGCATCCATTCTTTGATAAGACTATTGAAAGAAAAATAAAACTTGCTATCCTCTATTAGTTTCTTATCTGAAACAGGATTGTAGAATCATAGATTTAGAACCAGAAGGAATCTTAGAGATCATCAAGTCCAATCTCCTCATTTTTTAATGAAATTTCACCTCTGAGAAGTTGTGACTTGTCCTAGTAAGTATTTGAGTTAGAATTTGAGCCTAGGACTTCCAGACTCCAAATTTGGTGCCCCAGTTAGCTTCTTTTTCACCCTTCTGATTTCACTGTTAATCCTTTTGTATATTGTAAAATTTTGTTTTTACTTTGCCCAATGGCATGATTGCAAGTCCTGATACTTTAGATTCACTTAATAAAAAATAAATCCTTTTCCAGTCTCTCACTTGTATTCATGTATGTCTTTGGTTCTGAAGGTATTTCTTCTAAACAATAGATGGTGCTTTTGTTTTCTTATTGATTCTGCTGATTTTTGTTGTTGTTTTATTGGATGATTCGTTCCATTCATATTTAAAACTATGAGTTAGGTTTATGTTTTCTTGTGTTGATCTGTAACAGTATGGGTTATGTTATTGGGGGGGGGGTTCCAAATTGGGATTTTCCCCTCTCCCTCTGTAAGCACAGTACTTTGTCAATTTAGTTATTTTAGTTTAATCAGTTTTAAAGCAAGAGACTATTTTCATAGGTTCTTTTCTCTTCACCAGAGACTTCCTTTACCCTTCGGTTTGGTTACCCCTCTCTCTATTTATAGAATTTTGCTTAACTCATTTTTTAATCTTTCTTCCTTTTATTTGATTATTTAATTATTTTCCTCTAAGTTAAGTAGTTCAATAAAATCTTTCTTCCTCTCCTTCCCTTCAACTTGTATCATTTATTATTTTCATTTCATTTTCTATACTTTTTCTAAAAAAGAATTTCTTTCCTCATGCTCTCAATTATTTATCTTCCCTTTCTGGCTATTCTAGCCTTTTATTCTTTGATTCATGGCCCTTTCACTTCTTTAGTCCTTCTTTAATCTCTATATGCCTCATAGAATTAAAGCTGCTAAGGTACAAATTGTGGGCTTTCTCTTCTAAATAGTTTCTATATTGTTATCTTGTATAGATCATCATTCTGACCCCCTTTTTCCTGCTGTGCCTCGCTCTTAGAAACACCAGCAGTTTTTTCTTTATTTATTTAATATTTTATGCCCAATTACATGTTAAAAAAAAACTTTTAAGATTCTTTTTTTTTAATTTTCTCTCTCTCCCTCCCTCCCACTCCTCCCCCTCATTGAAAGGGCAAGCAATTTGATATAGGTCATATCTGTGTAATCATGCAATACTATTTTTATATTAATTATATTGTGAAAGAAAACATAGACTTTAAAAAAAGGAAGGAAAGGGGGCAGCTAGGTGGTAGAGTAGATAGAGCACCAGTCCTGAAGTCAGGAGGACCTGAATTCAAATCTGACCTCAGACACATCACTTCCTAGCTGTGTGACCCTGAGCAAGTCACTTAACCCCAATTGCCTCAGGAAAAAAAAAGAAAGAAAGAAAGAAAAAGAAAGGTGGAAAAAGTATTCTTCGATCTGCATTCCGACTCCATCAGTTCTTTTTTGGATATTGATAGAATTTTTCATAAATCCTTCAGAATTATCTTGGATCATTAGATTGCCAATAATAGCAGAGTAATCATGCAATATTGCTGTTACTGTGTACACTGTTCTGATTCTGCTCATTTTACTCTGTGTCAGTTCATGTAAGTCTTTCCAGGTTTTTCTGATACCATCTTCTCATCAAGAAACATCAGTTCTTCAGCAGGATGATTTCAGAGAGGCCTGAAGGGACTTGCATGAACTGATGCTGAGTGAAATGTGCAGAACCAGGAGATCAATGTACACGGCAACAACAATACTATACGATGATCAGTTCTGATGGACATGGCTCTCTTCAACAATGAAATGTTTCAAACCAGTTCCAATTGTTCAGTGAAGAAAGCCATATACATCCATAAAGAGGGATATGAAATGTGGACCACAACATAACATTTTCATGCTCTCTATTGATGTTTGCTTGCATTGTGCTTCCTTTCTCTGATTTTTTTTCTTGTAGATAGGATTTTTCTTGCACAAAAATGATGTGTGGAAATATGTATACATATATTCTATTTGTCAAGTATTTTAACATAATTAACATGCAGTGGATATCCTGCCATCTAGGTGAGGGATGGGGAGTGGGGGGGGGATTTGTAACAGAAAGCTTTGTAAGGGTTAATGTTGAAGAATTACCCATACATATGTTTTGCAAATAAAAAGTTTTAAAAAAAAAAAAAGAAACATCAGTTCTTACAAGTCATAAAGAGGCCATTGCCCCACGGGTGGAATTCTTCTACATCCCTGAATGTGAGATTCTTTATGTCTTTGCCCTCCTTCTAATCATTTTTCCCATTTATCATGGAATCTCCTCCCTGGATTCATGCAATCATATTTTGGGGGGTATCAGTTGCCCCTAGGAACTCTGAGTCCCTTTTTTCAATAAGAGTTTAGGTATGACTCTAAGCATCAAATTCCTACATACTTATCTATTGTAATATTCATCTTTCCCTTTAGAGAATGCTTTACTTACTTCGAGGGAGGGGGGTATTCTTCAGTGGTTCCCCCTCCAACACTGAAATAAAATTTGCCCCTGTTACAGTGCCTCCTTTTTTTCTTCAACTATTTTCCTAGAGACTATATTCTTTCTAAAAGACTACAGAACTTATTTTCCTTTCTTGTTAATTAGTCTTTGACTTGATTAGGGTGTATTATATAGTTTCCTTGATCTTCTTCCTCCCCTTTCCTTTTAAGCACTTTCCTATTCTATAATTTAGTCCCATAAAAACAAAGATTCATCTGTACATGGGGCATTATGAGGTTTAGTCAGTGATATTTCAGGCTTGTTGCTCTGACCTTCATTACTATTTAAATTAACTTTCACCCATGTTCTCTTAATTGTCGCTCTGTTGCTATTCTGTTGTTGTCCTTGGTTGCTATATTTGTTTACCTTTCTGAGATTTCTAGTGCCTGGGCAAATAATTTATTCAGTTCCCATTTCCTTTCTAGAAATGTTTTGAGAGCCGCTGTTTTTATTGAACATTCGTCTTTTTTCATTAATGGTTACATGTAGGTTTTCAAGGTATGTCACTTTTCGGATGCATTTTGGCTTCCTTTACTCAACAAAACATATCATTCTATTCCCTCCAGAGGTTTTGAGTATAGAGGAGTCTTATGTTATTCAAATTTCCTCTCATTTACTTTTGAAGATCTTTCTTCTGGTCACTTAGGGAATTTGTTGTTTTCCATTGGAAGTGCTCAACTGAATCACTATATATCTTAGAGTCTGCAGCACAGGGTTTTTTCAGGAAGTGATCTGTGGGTATTTTTTACTTTGATTATCATTTTGTTTTCTAAGTCCAGAAGATCTGGAAAGGTTCTCAATGTTATTACTTGCATGTGGTGTTCACATTTTTTAATTGTATTCTTCTGGAAGACCTATGATCCTTAAGTTGCCTCTAGTCATTCTGTCTTTATGTCTTGTTTGGATGAAAATCCTATTTTCTTTTAACATTATTTCCTTTTGCTTCTCTTCAATATTGTCCTTTACTTCTATACATTTGCCTTCCCAAAAGGTATTCTCTCTTTCATTTCTTTGATGAAATTTGCCACTGTGGATTCAAGTTTTTCAATTCTTTCTTCTGGGTAAGCCATAATTTTCATTTTCTCATTCCTGATTTCTCTTTTAAACCATTTAGGATCATTTTGCTCTGGTTCCATGTTTTCTTAGGAATTCCTTGTACCTTATCAAGTGTTCATTTTTCTTTGTCTTGCATACTAGATAGATAATTAGATGGAGGACATCTTTCCTTCTATTATTAATATCAACTCTGATTATGTTTAAAAGTCTTTAGCTGAGTTTTCTTACTCCTGAAATATTTAGCAATTTCAGTCTTTTTTCCCTATTAGGTCCTTTATTACTCACATGACTCCTTCCTCTTGGTGATTTCTCTGATGGATGGAGTTCGAAACCATCTCAGCCTCCTCTTACAAATGACTTGGGATGGGGGGGGGACAGAATTGGTTTCAGGTAGATGCTGAATTCTTTCCCTCAGATTTAGCAGCATGCCACAGAGCCACACACAGGTGTCCTACCCCAAATCCTTCTGTTTTTCCATTCTCTGGCTGAGCTCTGCTATAGCATAGAGTGCTTCCATACTACTGTCCCAACCAAAACCAGCTTCTTCCTGTTAGATTTTCACAGAATTGATAAAAAAGGAAAAGGGAGTGACTGAGTGGAGTTATGTTGCAAGCCGTGGATGAGATTATGCAATCTTGTCAGCATGATATGTAGTAAGAGAAGGAGTGCTGAATGAACATGTTAAGGGTTAGGGATTAGCCTTCTCTGCTATTGTTTCACTGATTTTTTTTTACCTTGTTATGGGTTTTGATATGCTAAATGGTGGACACAGCTGAAAGTGTTTTATCTCTTACATATTATTCGTATTTTGGAAAGGTCTGAGAGACCATCAGGATGAGAGAAAATGTCTATTCTTTTGTGTTGTTGGACCCATCATCTTAACCTCAATTTCAAAATTCTGTAAAAAATTAATCTGTGGCTAGATGCCTCTGACTTACCGCTCTTTCTCAGCAGCTTGGTTTTCTGGCATACTATTCCTACAATACTTTAGTGTCTGCTGTATTTTATACCTTCTATTTTCCCTTACTTAATGTATAATTACAAAAAAACAATTAGGAAAGAGAGAACAACGAAAGGCACAGAATAGAATCCATTCCTATCACATAATTATCTCCTTGTCATTTCCAAAGTTTAAGTTAATACTAAGTTATGCCCAAATTTCACTCTGTCCCACACTTGCATGAATAATTGGCAAGTTCTGGGATCCATAAAGCATGGTGAATTTGAACTGATAGAGGGCTACCATGGCTTGTATGAGATGACATGGCTAAATAACAAGGGCTTTTAGGCTTTCAAAGGGTAAGACTGCTATTTAAATTTCATCCTTCTCATAATTCAGGAAAATGGCCAGGATCTCTCTGGACTTTAATGTTTCTGTCCAAAGTTCTGAAGTACAGAAAACCTAGAAGTAGTTATACTCTGTATCAAAAGACCACATGTGTAAGAATAAGAGATAAGAAGGAGCCAGAAGATGAGTGCTACACAGCAACTAAACAGGGAAACTAGAAATAGTCAAAGAAATCAAGGTCAGCTTTAAATAACAACATATGAGTGCTATTGATCAAAAAAAAAAATACAGTGGGCCAATCAGAATGAGATATAATACCAATTGTGAGATTAGAAGGCCAATCAACATGAATCTTTTACCAAGAGAGCAGGGGACACATATACTACATAAAGGATGGAGACTGAACCTGTGAGTTACTGTTATAAGAAATTCTCAGGTGAGGAAACTCCCTCTATCAATCCAGGTTGACATTTTCTCTTCTCTGCAACTTATAGTGTTGTGTTTATTGCACTAAGTTGTTTGGTGACTTGCCCAGGATCATACATTCAATATATCAAAGACTTGAAACTAGGTCTTCCTGTCTTCTAGACCAGTCTTCTATCTATGATTTCATGTTTCATGTACTGTTATATGGAAAGAATTGCATGTCCTGCAAAAACACAGACATGTAACATGCATGCTATGTACATGAACAATAAATGAATACTGAATGGTCTCTATGACTACCACTGGCACAGGAGAGATCCTGAGTTCTTGAAATGCATGTTAGTATGAACAGTTCCAGTTTCCAAACTGGAAAAGCTAGGATTATAAGCCTAGCAGTAGACTATATCTTTTTGCCAAATACCAGATTGGCTAAATTCAGAGAGACTCAATATCAGAAGCTTGACTGAAATCTTTGGCCATAGAAAGCCAATAAGCTTGTCTACTGCATAATAAAAGGGTTGTGATCTTCATCAATGGAAAGAGTGCTGATACTAACAAATCTATGGATCTTTGGGAAAGTGAATAAATATATGCAGAGCATGTGATCAGAACAGGAGGATTTACAAAGATAAATGAGACACAAAGTCTACCCTCATGGGGCTCATGATATAGAACAAGATGGCATTAATGATCCAACTCAAACAACTTTTGAATTTATTTTCCAATAGCAAGAAAGAGTCTGGACTGGCCCAACCATACACTTTCACTTGGTTTTCCTTACAAACAGACACTTGGGATTGAGGGCCTAGTAGGTGTCTGTACAAAGACTACATGAAACCTAAGTGACGCAATCTGAGGAACAAGCTTATGATCTCTTTAGCTCCTTACTCTAACAAAATGTCAGTGCATCACAGATCCACACAAACCATCCCAGCAGCAGCAACAACTATAACAATGAAGGAAAATAGCATACAATGACCTTGTAATGAGTCACATTGACCAAGGCCACAGATGATCTAAAAGTAATTCCCTTTTAGTATAAATGGCAAGGTTTTCTTCCTCTAGGAAAGACTCCTTTTGATTATATTTTGCTTAGAATACTAAGGCAAGTAGATTCATTTCTAATTTTGTATTGAAAAAAGCCTAAACTTTATGCTAACTCTGAGGTCCCATTCCATTCAACAAGTATTTTTAAAAGCACCTACTATGTGCAGGAAACTGTATTGCTCTTTGTCCCTATCCTCAGGAAGGAATGAGAGAGCAAAGAATACACAAAAAAAATTAAATATGAAGTTCTCAATCCAATTTTAAATCAGTAATCACAATTAATTAAAGTTTGTAATACATCTCTCTCTCTCACCACATCCTGGATTCTCCAAGAGTTTGATACAATGGAAAAAATGCTACATGTGGAGTCAAAGGACCTGGATTTAAATTCCATCTCTACTACTTTCTTTCTAAATTATCTTAGACAAGCCCCTTCACTTGTGTAGTCCTCATTTCTTCAAATCCCAAATGAAGAGGTTGGACTAGAGTGACTCTACAATCCCTTCCAATTTTAAAACTAAGATACATAGATCATCACCAGTTCCTCGAGTCCCACTTTTCCATGTCATTGATGCTAGTAGCTATCCAGCACTCAAGTGCTGACTTCTTTCCCTCTCTTGCCACTAATTTGCCATAATCTACTCTGGAACTTTTCCAATGTATTTTCAGTATTCACTTTTACCAAGAGACAACAAAGGATATTGCTTCTTAGACTAATTGAAAGCCTCAGAGAAACACAATGCAGAAGGGCAGGTGAAGTAAGGAGTCATTTGACTGGGGAAGGGGAGGGTGTCAGGAGGAGGGAAAAGAATGATATATCCTTTTCTATAATCAGTGAAACACTGGTGAATAGATTGAGCAAGTTTTTTATTGAGTGCTTTTAATCACCTGGTTCCAATCAATATTCCTTTCAAGGAGTGTGAATTAATTCTCTAAACAAACAGCTAATGCCTTTGGAACAGATGCCTTCAGCATTTACTCACTCTGGCTCCCTGGTGGTGAAAAGTGTGATAAAGGGTAGCTTAGGGACTAACCCAGAGGAGGACAACTAAGCTTGAAAATAAATGAAGAATAAGTGAAAAATGGGAAGAGAAAGGCCTGAACAGTAGAATAAGAATATTACTCCATGTTTTGACTTCAAAGAAAGTTTCTTGCTTTTGTTTCAACTACCCACCTCCCTGAAATTGTTTAATTCAAACAAAGATGCCCACAAAGGGGACAACACCAAATACAAAACTGCATTTCTACTTTACTGAGGACCTTATGAATAACACTGTGATAGGTCTAGCAAAATCAATAAAAGAGCCCGTCACAATTTCTCCATTCAGCCTTCAGTGCCATTCTACATCCATCAGAGCAAATAAAGATAATCATAATAACCCCATTTACTTTGTGGTCTCCATAGTGTTTCTTTACAGTTATCCTGCAACATAGGTAATACAACTACTCTTGTCCCCATATTACAGCTGAGGAAACTGAGGTTTGGGAATGTTAAAGTGGAAACAATAATACTATAGTACCTACTTCTCAGGCTTGTATTGATCACATGAGATAACATATATAGTTACTGAGAGAGAGAAAAATATGTAAAGGCTTTCTTTCTCAATGGAAGGTTTTTAAATTTTTACATTGAAAATAGAATGAAAAAACTCTATTTAGTACCTTGAGTGAACTTAATGATGGAACTATGTTTCCAGAATGAAAAGGCAACTGCAATTTTAGTCAAAGTTAGCATTGACTGACTGTGACATCTCACCCTGAAATATTATTATTATTAATTAATTATTATTAACATTAATTAATTGTATCTTTGTGTAGTTATTGATTGCACTGCTAATAAATTTTATAGCTAATATTTTAATATTACTCAAAGACATTAGGGATTTTGATATATAAAGATATGTAAATAATTATTCATAATAAAAAAGATTTCTCCAGTTAATAAAACTAGTAACAAAAACAGGTGTATAAATGGTCTTCAGGCTTTTCCCATAGTTTAATCAGACAAACAATGGGCATTTATTAAGTGCCTACTCTGCCCAGGAACTGTGCTAAGTGCTAGAAATAGAAAAAGAGAAATGAGACAGGGTCTGCCCTCAAGAAGCTTACAATCTAATGGAAGAGACAACAAACAAATATATACAAAGAAGTTATACAGGATAGATAAGAAACAAATAGCAGAAGGAAGACGATAGAATTAAGAGGAGATGGGACAAGTTTTCTGTAGAAGATGGTATTCTAGTTGGGACTCGAAGGAAATCAGGGATGCCAGGCAAAAGAGCAACAGGGGGAGATCATTCCAAGCATGGAGAACAGTCATAGAGTTAGCCCAAAGCCAAAAATGGAAAGTCTTATTTGTGGGACAGCAAGGACGTGTCACTGGATTAAAGAGTGCAGGAAAGGGAATAATATTTAAGAACTATGGAAAGGAGAGGGTAAGGTTGGGAAGGGATTTGAATGTAAAATAGAACATTTTACATTTCATCCTGGAAGTGATAGGGAGCCACTGGACTTTATTGAGTGGGAGAACAATATGGTAGATTTGTGCTTGAGGAAAATCACTTTGCCATTAAGGAGAGAAGAGATTGAAGTTGGGGTGGAGGAAGAGACTTGAGGCAGGTAGACCCACCATCAATCTATTACAATACTCTAACCATAAAGCACAGGAGCACTGGGGTGGTGGCAATATCAGAGCAGAGAAGGGGGTATATTAAGAGATAATATAAAGGCAAAATTAACAGGGCTTGGCGATAGATTGAATACAAGGGAATAAGACATGGCAAGAAGTCAAAGATGGCAATTACGTTGTGGGCCTGGAGGGCAGAAAGGATGTCTGTGTCTTCAACAGTAATAGAGAAGTCAGGAGGGGAGAAGGGTTTAAAGAGAAAGATAATGAGTTCAATTTTGGACATATGGAGTTTAAGATGGCTACTGGACATAGAGCTCAAGTATCTAAAAAGCAATTGGAGATGAGAAAATCCTGAGTGGACAGGAAAAATTAAAGCAAGTCAAATATTTTTATTTTGTCATCTATGTGTAATATGTATACATGCCTTGAAAAAGCTCCTACCCATAATAGATACCCTTGCTCAATGGGGCCTATCATAGTTTTTTTAAGCAATCACTTCTTCCTCTGATGTCTTCCTAGAAATCAAAATCATGGTATAGAAGAGACCTAGGGTTCTTCAATCACCCAATCAGCACACGTTGATCAACTGACTACTATATGCCAGACACTGTGTGGAAAGAAAAAACTGAAAGATTCTCTGCCCTTCAGGAGTTTAATTCAAGAAGAGTTAAGATAAAAGTGTACATATATAAACATATACAAGGTAATAGTGGGGAGCACTAGCAACCAAGGGAATATGAAGGCCATGTCAGTGGAATGGTGGAGTCAAAAAATGGAAAACCTAGGGTTTATTGAACAGGTAATTATGTGTATTAACCAATGACCACTTGGTCCTTGGATTCAGAAAAGTCCATCACCATGGTGGTGATGGGGTCAGTCGTTCTATCTCTTGAAAACTAATAGAACGGGGCAGCTAGGTGGCACAGTGAGTAGAGCACCAGCCCTGAAGTCAGGAAGACCTGAGTTCAAATCTGGTCTCAGACACTTAACATTCCCTAGCTGTGTGACCCTGGGCAAGTCACTTAACCTTAATTGCCTCAGAAAAAAGAAAAAAGAAAAAGAAAGAAAACTAATAGAGCATTGGGCTCTTTATAGTGTATGTATATTGTCCCCTTCAGGGGTCTAGTGAAGCCTGTAAAACCCAACTCAGAATCATATCTGTAAATGCATAAAATAGACTGGATTAGAAAAGAAATCAATTATATTGAAACGTAGCTGACAAAATATTTTAAGACAAGTTTGTAGACCCCTGTAGAGACATTCTGATCTGCCTTCCCCACACCAATAAAAATACAGGACCTTAAAATATTGACTTAAGATTCTGTAGCAAACTTCCCAAAATCCTTAGGACTTCCCCTTAGCCAAAGGGATGAAACTTTCACTTAGAAAAAGGAAGTTTTGTACATTTCCTCTCCAGTCATTCTCTTCCCTTTCATTCTCTTCCCATTTCTCATTCTTAATGAGGAGTGATCTAGATGGACATTTCCAGGAATCAGTCAACCTCCACCTAAGTCCAGGGCTAACACTAATTTTTTTTAATCTGAGCTGACTTGCTCTGATAAATAATAGAACCTGCCATCAATGTTATTAGCAAAGACTATTGAGTCGAACTGGTCTATGTCTCCATCTGAAATGTGAGAGTAAAAGGTCAAGGCATGAGGGATGAGGCTAGAGCTGAGAACAAGATTCTCCAAATGACCTCAGGGTGTTTACCAAATGAGAGCCTGCCAGTAAAAGGAGACTAAGTTCCTCTTTCTCCACAACTCAGAATATTTTGGTTGCTTATTTTTTTTAAATGCTGCTGCTTGGAAACCAATATGCAAATTCTCTAATTAGCCTAGTCATTTTGATGTCAGTTTCCCCTGACTTTCTACCTCTCTGACTTCCTTAGCAGGGATGTCAGGGATGGGGAGGAGGAATACCTCAGATTTTACAACCCCAACTTGAATATTGTCATGGAAACCATTAGTCACTAAATTAACCAGCCCCATGAATTAGCTAAGGGAAAGTGGATATTGATCTGACTTTGCCATGTGGGAAAAGGGACATTCTCTTTTATGATTAACCTTTTCAGGTGCTATACTTCCTAACCTGCTTCCTAAACATTTCTTATCTCTGTGGAAACATAGCTCAAAGCTAATTAAATTTTATCAAGGATTATAGAGGGTCAGACAGCAGACCATTGCTAGTGCTTTTCCCTTAAAAAGAATAAAATCATTCATTCATTGAAAAGGTATTTATTGAGCTCCAATTAATGTGAGGTACCAAAGAGATGGAAAGAGGACTAAAAATGAATGATACATGATCCCTGACATTAAAGAGCTTCTTGTTGTTGTTGATTATAATAACTAATATTGTTGTTACACTTTAAGGTTTATAAACACATTATCTCATTTGATTCTCACAACAGCACTGTAAAAAAAAAAGTCCTATCAGGGAGCCAATGGCATCAATCAAAAGGCTTAGGTTCAAATCCTGCCATTGATGATGCTTACTATCCATGTGACCTGTAAAATGAAAGGGTTTTGAATAAAAGAACTCTGAGGTCTCTTCCACCTCAAATTCTATTACCCTTTCTAGGGTCCATTCATAGCATTCTAAGGACAGAGCACATAGACTAAAAACTGGAAGAGTTTTTGGAAGTCATTTCCTCCAGCCCCTTCATTTTATAAATAAGGAAACTAAAGTCCAGATAGTTCAATGGTTTGCCCAAATAATAGCAGAGCCAGGTTCAAATTCAGGTGCTCTTATTCAAGGCTTCTTGAACCTTTGCCACTCACAACCCTTTTTCACCCAAGAAATTTTTATGTGACCCTGGGTATGTAGATATACAAAAGAGGCATACAAATCAAATATTTACTGATAATAAATCATAATTTCATGACTTTCATATTCAATTATTACATCCTATATCAGGTTGTACAATAAGTTTAAGAAGTTTTGTTCTGACTCAAAGTCTAGCTCTCTTTCCATGTCAGAGCTTATGAGTCAATGAGCCAGTGATTGGGGCAACTTCTAGGTAGAAGGGACAAGATCATCTTTCCTGGATCAGAGAATTAAATTTTGCATGTTAGAAGAGAAAATATAATTCAAAAAGCCAAACCAGTACAACAACCAGTGTTTCAGTGGCTCAAAGGTCCAGGGGACTTAGACACCGAGCTAGGTAAACCAATTGCCAATTAGAGAATTCAGAACCCAGGTAATCAACTTTAATTATGGCAGTTTATATGCTCCCATTCCTGACCAACCTGGATTTGACTGTGATTACTGGTGATGTTCAAATTCATCGAACCTGGTTGAACTATATGGATCCCTGCTGACTAGCTACTATTCATACTACACCATCCAGTACAGAGAGTTCTTTTTAGATTGTCATGACCACACGCTAATCTAGCCAACTATAGTAGTCTTGTCTAATCATTAGTCCTAAAAAGAATAACTAGTTTAGATCAATGGAGATATTGTCAAATCATCAACAGTAGGGACAAAGTCAAAGTCAAAATCAGTCTAGATGGAAGGATAGTAGTGACATTCTAAAGTATCTACACACACACACACACACACACACACACACACACACACACACACCAGCTATCAGTAAGTCATCTCCAAGGAAGGGCTCTTGTAAAACGATGCAATTCTTCATTCCAATGAAGTTATTGATTCCCTTTAAGAAGACCCTCAGCAGGATAAATGACCCTTCTTTATCTCGTCACCAGACTCTTTGTGTTTTTGAGTCCCAAATAAGTCTGACAAACCTAACCTGTGAGTCCCCTGAGACGACAGACATTACTTTGTAATGGCAGAAAATTATCATGTCAATAAAAAATTGACCATGATGAAAACACCAAACTCCTTAAATGACAATGAGAGTTTCACTCAGGAAACAACAAAGGGAAGGCAGAGCTAAGCCAAAGACATCATCAGGAGGACACAAGGAGAAGCTTTTCTTAGGGACTATCCAAAGAGAACTAGAAGGGCTTAACTAACCAGAGAGACACTTAAAAAGTACCAAGTGATATGAAGTAATTGATAACATCAAAATTGATGAGTCTAGCTTGAGACCAGTTCTGCCTCACTCCCACTAAAAATAAGGTCATCCCTGCAATTTAAAGATCTGTATGGTCCTCCTTTGATAACCTATGTTTATAAATGACTCCTCCCATTCTAAAAAGATCTTCTATTCATATTAGGATTATCTAATACCATCAAGAAAGAAAAAGCACAATCCAACACTCCCAGAGAATTCTCAGTAAAAAAGTGAATATCTAAATATGAAAGTCAAAAAATAAATAAATGAATGAATGAATGAATGAATATGAAAGTCTCAGAAGGAAGGAACTCAGTGGAGTATGGAAGCTCAATACTACTGAGTCCACAGAAAAGAAGAATATAAAAAGACTTGTAATGCTACATTGCTATGGAGCAGCTGAATATGTGTATGATATGATGTAAGATACCAGCCCTAAAAAATATTCCTTTGCTAATAAAATTGAATGAAACCAAAGATGCTTTACTTCTGAATCTCTGTAGCTACCTTTCTGATACTTCACCTGGAATCCATCTTTGTAAGAGTTTTCATTTATATAATGCTTTAAGCTAAGTAGATAGAAGACTGTGTCTAGAATCAAGAAGTCCTGAATTTAAATTTGACCTAAGACATTTAATAGCTATGTGACTCTAGGCAAGTCACTTTTATCTCAGTTTCCTCATCTGTAAAATGTCATATAATAATATAATAGCCTCCACTTCTTTGGGTTGTTGGGAGAATAAAATATTTGTAAAGTGCTTTGGAAACCTTAAAGCATCATATAATGTTAGCTAAAATAAGTTAAAAAATTAAAATTGAAAAAAAAAACTTTTCCTCACAACAAAGTAATAAATATCATACGGAAATTCCTTAAAGGTAAGAATTATTCTTTATTTTTTTGTTATTGTTATTTACCCAGCGACTTGCATGTATTCAGTCTTTTCAGTCATGTCCAACTTTTTATGACCCCATTTAGCGGGGTTTTTTTTTTTGACAAACTAATAATGGAGTTATTTACCATTTCTTTCTTCAGCTCATTTTATAGATTAGAAAGCTAAGGTAAACAGGGTTCAGTGACTTGTTCAGGGTCACACAGCTAGTAAGTATCTGAGGCCAGATTTTAATTTAGGTCTTTCTGACTCCAGGCCTAGAAATTTAAACACTATATCACCCAGCTGCCCAATCCCTCACATAGAACTCAGCATATTGTAAGAATTTAATTAATGCTTGTTGAATTGGTATAATGAATTATTATACATTTAATTGCATTATGAATTATTATGAATTATCATTGAGAAATCTCATCAACCTGCAAAACTGAATCAGTCTGGTTACTCACATCTCCTCAATATCCTCTGCCCTTGTATGATTATACTCTTTGATTAGAGGGTGCAACCGTGAGCCCCAAAATCTCCATTGAAGGAGGGAGCCCAAGACAGTCATATTCTCATTTCTCACTAACTGCATTGCTTTTGGCCTTCTCTGGATCATACCCCTGCACTATATATTTTCCACCTTATCCACTTTCCAATTTCCTTTTATGTGTTGTCTTCCTTCCCCCATTAAATTATAAGCTCTTAAGGACATGTACCATCTTTTATTTATATTTATTTCCCCAGTTCTTAACATAATGTCATGAATGTTTGTTGCTATTCAGTCATTTTAGTCATGTCTGAATCTTCTTGATCCCATTTGGGGTTTCTTGACCGAGTTGCTTTGCCATTTCCTTCTCCAACTCATTTTACAGATGAGGAAACTGAGGCAAGCAGGGTTAAGTACTTTGTCCAGGATCACACAACTTGTGACTGTTTGGGGCTGAATTTGAATTCAGGAAGATAAGTCTCCCTGATTCCAGGCTTAGCATTGTCTCCATTGTACCACAGCTGCTCCATGAATATAGCAGGTGCTTAATAAATTTGTATTGATTATTATTTTACAGATGAAGAAATAGCTTTACAGAGCAATTGAGCCACTCCTGACTTTACAGGAATATGAGTACTTAGATTAATCCCTAGATGCTGTGACACTAAACCCAAACTACTGATTTTCTACCATGCTCATTAATGTTTCTATAACATTGATGCCCTTCAATAACAACTCTAGGGGGCAGCTAGGTGGCGCAGTGGTTAGAGCACCAGCCCTGAAGTAAGGAAGACCTGAGTTCAAATGTTGTCTCAGACACTTAACATTCCCTAGCTGTGTGACTCTGGGCAAGTCACTTAACCCCAATTGCCTCAGCAAAAAAAAATAACAACTCTACCCATAATCCCACCTATGTTCCCTATTACCTGCTATTTCTGACAATTCTTTAAAGCAATACTGGTTTTGGTGGCAGAGAACAATTCGTTCTCTGCCATTAACTCTATGGCAAGTCATTTAAGTTCTCAGGGCCTCAATTTCCTTACATGTAAAATGAACAAATTGGACTCAATGGCCTTGAGGTTTAAAGCTCTAATTTTTCAGATTCTATGACAGTCTGGCCACATCCTATTTTTGAACCTTGATCCTAATCATTCACCAAAAAATGGGCTTTCTTCCACTTGGTCTAGTCTCTTCCTTGTCTTACATATACTATATCTCCCTCCAAAGACAATATGCAAAGCACTTTGCAAAATTGTAAGTACTATATAAATATAAATTGTAATGGTAGAAACAGAAAGAAGGGACAGCTGGGTGACACAGTGGATAGAGTGCTAGATCTGAAGTCAGGAAGACCTGAGTTCAAATCCAGCATCAGATACCTCCTAGCTGTATGACCCTGAAAAAATCACTTAAAACCCTATTTATCTCAGTTTCCTCATCAATAAAATGAGAGGGAGAAGGAAATAACAAACCAATTTGCCAAGAAAGCCCCAAACAGGATTACAAAGAGCCAGACATGACTGAGCAACAAGAAACAAGAGAGGAGGGTGAAATGGATTTATTTTCAGCCTAGAATACTTTTTTTGTCTCCATTCAATTCTATTCAACAATTATTAAGTACCTGCTCTTTAGTACAAAGCACTAAAGGAGATAAAAAGTTTAAAATTTTTAAAAATCTCCAAGAAGCAAACACAATAATATACATGAGTAAACTAGGTACTATTTAAAGTCTAAAAGGGAAGAGGGGGGATCTAAAAGCATTTATTTAGTGCTGACTATGTGCTAAGCTTTTTGTTAAGCATGGAGAAACAAATGGAAAAACAAGAGAATCCCTATTCGCAAGGCCATTACCAAAGTCATTCCAGAATAAACTCATTTCTTTTTACAAAGTCATTACTAGATTGGAAAATCCAAGGAATGCTGTACATAGAATTTACATAGATTTTAGCAAGTTTCTCATGGTCTTTATGAGGAAAAAGCTCTGAGATTGTGTGATTCAGTGAAATTGAACTTATTCCACTTAATATTTCTTAGCCCTCTGGTACTTCAAGTCTAAATCAAGTGCTAAATTTAGCACTTAGAATCATCATTTTAGGGACAGCTAAATAGAGCCATAGTGCACAGAGTACCAGCCTGGAATCAGGAGGAACTGAATTCAAATCCAGCCTAATACACTAGCTTCATGAACTTGAGAAGGTCACAGAACAAATGATATACCTTACAGGTATATCAGTACTTGGGTTCATCCCCATATATCATGACTACTTTCTACTCTGCCAAACTGCTGGCCCCTTATCATGCCTCTTGCCTCCAAAAAAAGAAAGAATATCTTTAAAACTAGAAAGGACTGGGGCAGCTAGGTGGCGCAATGGTTAGAGCACCAGCCCTGAAGTCAGGAGGACCTGAGTTCAAATCTGATCTCAGACACTTAACATTCCCTAGCTGTGTGACCCTGGGCAAGTCACTTAACCCCAATTGCCTCAGCAAAAAGCAAAAAAAAAAAAGAAAAGAAAAGAAAAGAAAAAACTAGAAAGGACTTTGAGACCTTTTAATCCAAACTTCTTATTTATGGTTAAGCAACCAGAAAAGATCAGCCAGGTGTCAAATGGCAGGGATTTCCAACTCCAAGTCCATCACCCTCTGAATTCTGGCCATTCCTGTACTCTTCTCTAATTGTGTTATGTCATCATTGTGATCATCATCAATAAGCATTTTTAAGTGTTTATGATGTTCCAAGCAAAGAAGAATACAAACATGCTCTCATGGAGTTCATATTTTAAAGGAGGGAAACAGCATTCAAACAATTCTCTATATATAAGAGATATTGTGGAAAGGGGAAGTAATCTCAGAGAGAAGGCACTAGCATGGGGGAAAGGGAAAGGGAGAGGAGGAAAGGGGAGGAACTGGGGAAAAGTCACATCAAGAAAGCAGGATTTGAGGTGATCTTAAAGAAAGCCAGGAAAGTAGATCTTAAGAGCAAGGATTATATGTTATATTTCTTTTTTATCCTCCACATTGTTTACCATAATAGACAATAAAGGTCCAAAAAATGATTCACAAATTCTCTCTCCCCCCCGTCTCTCTGTCTCCTGTCTCTCTGTCGTCTGTCTCTGTCTCTCTGTCGTCTGTCTCTGTCTCTCTGTCCGTCTGTCTCTCTGTCCGTCTGTCTCTGTCTCTGTCCATCTGTCTCTCTGTCCATCTGTCTCTCTGTCTCTGTCCGTCTGTCTCTCCGTCCGTCTCTCCGTCCGTCTCTCTGTCCGTCTCTCCGTCCGTCTCTCTGTCCGTCTCTCTGTCCGTCCGTCTCTCTGTCCGTCTGTCTCTCTGTCCGTCTGTCTCTCTGTCTCTGTCCGTCTGTCTCTCCGTCTGTCTCTCTGTCTGCCTGTCTCTCCTCTCTTCCTCCCTATATATATATATATATATATATATATATATATATATGTATTGTGTATCTCGCTGTCTCTCTTACTCTCTGTCTGTATGTTAGCACGCATGTGCACACACTCACATAGTTTTTAAGGTACTCAATGAATTATTAAAGAAAAGAGAATATATTAGAACTTCTAGATTGTGACAGCCTTTCCATTCATTTCTGGATAACTCTAAATAAACAAGTGTTTCTTTCTCAAAAAATAATAATAACTAATATGTATACTTTGAGGTTTACAAAGTGTTTTACATACATCAGCCCATTTGATCCTCTCAATTTCCCCTGTGAGTCAGGACCTATGTCAGAGTCAGGATTTGAACTAAGGTCTTCCTGACACCAGGTTCTACAATTTCAGAGATTCCCAAAAGTGGCCAAAAATCATGGGAGGATCATGATCTGGAGGTGAACAGTATCCCCATCTTTATAATGACAATATCAGAGAAGATTAGAAGGAATGACATACTCAAAGGAGGCTCCATTAGTTGCCCCTACTCTCCAAGGATTGTAGCCATTCACTATTTTTCACTGAATCATTGACATTTAGGTGATTCCATTAATCAGTATAAATAGCAATTGAGTACTCCAGTCCTTATAATACCTGGGCTTTCTGGAGCCATAGAACTTCCTTCGGGAATATCAGAGGAATAGAGATCCATAGCTTGCTCTGCAGTGGAAGAGGGGAGTGTGACCTGTCCACGCTCCGCTAACACCCAGAATGACAGTGTCATCTTTTTGTTTTCCTTGGCCTTCATGTTTCTCCTTTTGGGAACCAAATTATAGCCTCATAAAACAGCAGGAATGCTTCTGAAATTGCTTAAATACAGTAATGATTAAACCCACAAAGTGCTGCACTAATTGAATTGCTTTGTTGCAACAAATTTTGCAATACAAGGGAAATAAAAATGCCAGTTTTCCTCCTTGATGAAATGAAGTTCCTCCTTTCCATTGAGTCAATTCCTTACTCCAAAACAGAGGCCTTACATTCAAGTTCTAGAGACAAAGAGAGTCCTTCAGGAGTCACTGGGATGACTTTTCCCTCCTCCTCTAGAGTTATTCCATTCAAAAAAAGAAAAAAATAACTACATACTGAGCACCTACTAAGTGCAAAATTTTATGCTAATTTCAGAGGAGAATGCAAAGATCAGCAATTTTTCTTCTTTTTTCAAATTTATTTTATTTAAAGAAACAGAATAAGAAAAAAAGAAAGACAGAAAAGGAATACAAAACAAATGAGAACATTGTCTTATTCCCAGCAGAACATCAGGGAGGATTCAAAATATATGACAACATGTAGTTGATTTCCTGCCATCTAGGAGAGGGATGGGGACTAGGAGGGAAAAAATTGTAATGGAAAGCTTTGTAAGAGTCAATGTTGAAGAATTACCCATACATATGTTTTGCTAATCAAAAGCTTTAATAAAAAATCAGTATGAAAAAAAAAACAAAAACAAAATACATGACAACAAATACCATTTCAAAAAAGTATATTTATTAGTAGAAGAAATTATATTCATGAGTGTCCATCTTTTTTTTACTTCCTTGTAAATTGTTCTTTTGTTCTTAGCTGCACACCTTTTTTACTTTATTCTTTTTTCTCCCTTTCATCCCCTCACCATCACCCCCAAGCAGACTATATAGTTGAGAAAGGATATATTTATGTAGATTATACATATATATATACATGCGCACACATATACACACACATATCTTTCCCATCCCTGCTGACCCCTTACTTTAATTCTGCTCCCAATTTGCCTTGCTATTACTTAACTTCCCCCCACCTATGGATCCCTCTCTTGTCTTCTTCCCATACCCATTGCTTTCTAGTCTGCCCATCTCTCCTTCCTTAGATCAGCAAATTTTCTATCCTCTGAGAAAAGTGGTATAATCAGGAATCTGTATAAGATATCTACCTAATTTTTTGATCAATTAACAAGGAACTATAAGCAACTTTAAATGCTAGATACTTAGCAAATACAAAGGAGATAGTCCTTGATATCTGTCATTGAGGGAAGGAGGATGATATAATAATAAATTATTATTATGTTATATGTTTATATATATGTACAATATGTATGTAAACACACACATATATATACACATATATATGTATGTATGTTACAAAATTAAGTCAGAATAATTTCAGGGCATGGAAACTGAGGGACTCATGAGAGGCCCATTAAAGGAGATGAGCTGAGATCTAGTATCATAGGACTGTAGATCTAGAGTTTAGAAGGAACCTCAGAGACCACCTAGTCTAGGTGCTTGTTTTACAGAAGAAGAAACTGAAGTTGCCAAAGAAGTTAGATACCTAATCCAAGGCCACAGAGTAGTAAGCTTCAGAGGCAGAATTTGAACCCAGGCACTCAATCTCCAGAACCAGTACTCTTTGGACTGTGTAATGTTGCCACCTGTATTTGAAGGCTTAGTTAATACATCATGCAAAACAGATTTTGACCAGTGTTTCAAAGAGATGTAAAAAGCAAAGTAATTTAAGAATTCAAGGAAGGGAAGAATCACTTCCAGCTTAAAGAATCAGAGAAGGCTTGAAAGAGGAAGGAGTTTCTGAATTAGATCTTGCAAAGTGTGGCCATATCAAAAGATCATAAGAATTATTGATGTAGAGCTGAAAGGAACCATGAAAATTATCTAGTCTGACCTTCTTGACATTATGAGCCCTGAGAAGTTAAGTAACTTGTCAAAGTTCACAGTGGCCAAGCTGAAATATTGATCTAAGTATGAAACCAAATACTTTGATTTCAGAACTGTGAGCTTTCTTTTGGAGATTAAGAAAATCAAGAGAATTTAAAGACAATATGTTAGATAAGCTATCAAATTAAACATTAAAGGTACTGGATAGAATGCTAGAGGATGAGATAGAAAGGAAGACTATGAGTCAAATGGTTAAGTTAATGAGGAAAGTGGAAAAGTGTATTGGACATTAAAAGATAGCAAAAAATAGATTCAGGATGGTATAAGAAAAGATGTTTAATTCAAGGGGCTTAATTGATGACTGGTGATGGCCAAATAGTGATTTTGAAGTGGCATTAGAGCACAAGAAACGTGCTACCTCCTCCTCTCCTTTGAGAGAAAAACAGGAAGGCAGAAAGGAAGGAAGGAAGGAAGGAAGGAAGGAAGGAAGGAAGGAAGG
>JAJPUD010000118.1:137901-159845 GCA_023553655.1 Myrmecobius fasciatus | reverse complement strand
GGAAGGAGGGAAGGAGGGAAGGAGGGAAGGAGGGAAGGAGGGAAGGAGGGAAGGAGGGAAGGAGGGAAGGAGGGAAGGAGGGAAGGAAGGAAGGAAGGAAGGAAGGAAGGAGGGAAGGAAGGAGGGAGAAGGCTCCAGGATAATGAATGAATGAAAAAGTATTTATTAAGCACTTACTATGTGTCAGATTCTTTATGAAGCACTGGAGAGACAAATACAAAAGTGAAAACTCTGCTTTCAAAGAACCCAGATTTTATTAAAGGGAGGTAATACATGTAAGAAAGCAGTAGTGGCCACAAAGAAAAATAACAATGACAGTGGATGGAACCAAGGCTAAATTACATGCTGAAAGTCATGCAGTTTGTAAGTGAGGCAGAAGGGAGATATGAATTCAAGTCTTCTGAATCTAAATTTGGCATTAAATCTACAACACCCACAGACAAATTTCCTTAAATTTTGGTTGAGGCAACTGAGTCTGATTGATAACGTTTTCCCCCAATAAACTGCATGAGGGAGAGATTCAAATTCAAGCCTAGGGTCAGACAGCTCAGTGTTACTATAATAGGACTCAGGTATGTCAAATAACATTCCACTGTGTTTTGCTTTTTGCTGAGGCAATTGGGGTTAAGTGACTTGCCCAGAGTCACACAGCTAGGGAATGTTAAGTGTCTGAGACCAGATTTGAACCCAGGTCCTCCTGACTTCAGGGCTGGTGCTCTATCCACTGCGCCACCTAGCTGCCCCTATTCCACTGTGTTTTAAGCAAAAAACGCCTACGATCTAACGAGAAAAATGGAGTAAGTTTCCTAAGGAAGGTCATAAGAACACAACTGAAAGGGAATAAGATGTAATGAGTGGAAGGTCAGCCTTGGAGCTGAGTAGAACTGGGTTTGCTCCTTCCTCTGTCACATACAAGCTATACAACCATAGGCAATTCATTTAACCACTTAGTATCCTGCAGAAAATCCTTAAAATGAGAAATTACTGAAGGTGCAATGTACCAATCTGCATCAATAGGAAATCCACACCATGGGAATTCCCTACTATCTCTCTATTGTGTGTGGGGACAAAGTATGGATGGTCAGAGACCCAGAATTTCCTAGGGAACTTTCTAGTTAGGAAACTTCCTCTACCTACTCACATTGGCATCTATTCTGTGGCTTACAATCTTGAAAAGTCTCCCTTACTTGGCACCCTGAGGGACTAAGTAATTTGCCCGGAGTCATCCAACTAGTATCATATAATTGGCAGAATCTAGTTCCTCAAAACTCCCTCTTTCTACTGTCCCTCTGTCTGGCTACTTAGTGTTATAATATGGAATAACTTGGGAGTGGCTAGAGGAAGCTATATGGAATAAAATAGCAAGGGACCATGTTTAAAGGACCACCAACCTAGGGCCCTTTGTGACCATTATGGTCATTGAAGAATAAAGGAAATCTGCATCCAAAGCTTACCTCAGCATCAAAGATGTGGCTGGACTGAGAATTGATAGACTTACCTCAGTAGACCAAGCGTAAGGGTAAAAAAGCCACCAGGGGAGAAGCACCAAAAGTGAAAATCAGCAAATCATTCCTCAGAGACAAGCCCCTCTCTTTCCCCATTCTCATGTGTCAGCACAAGAGTTGGGGAACCATGGGGAGAAGCCATTATGATTCAAGTCATTTCCTCCTAATGAGAGCCTGATGGGAGAGAACCTTCCCAGATGCCTTAGTATACATAAACAAAGCCCATTTTGTTCAGAGAACTGCTGACCTCACCTGTGTTGCCCACAAAGCTGAGGGACCCTCCTTGATGCTTGTGAACTTACTTCATTACTGTCCTCAGCTGCTTCTTGGGGAAGAAATCTGCTCAAATCAACATCCAGAGTCATGTCACGTGTGAGCTTCACTCCCTCCCTGAGATTTATGACCATTTTTAAAGGCGAGATCCATGGCAGGTTATTCAAATAAAGGTAGGAGTATATTCATTCAACAATTATTTTAAAAGCTTCTAGGTATATGGCACTATGGGGGATACAAAGAAGTGTGACTGGTCCCCATCCTCAAAGACTTTACAACTCAATCAACCAGGTAATCAAAAAGCATTTATTAAGCACTGCACTAGTGTGAGTCCAGCACTATGAAAACAAATGTAAAGCAAAGGAGGGGAAGCAAGATGATATAGTAGATAGAGGGCAGACCCTGAAGTCAGGAGAACCTGAATTCAAATTTAACCTCAGACACTTAATGCTTCTATCTATGTGACCTGGGCAAATCACTTAATCCCAATTGCTTCAGCAAATAAATAAATAAAGATAATAAAACAAGCTGCACCCTCCCTACAGAGGATGATAAAATGTACATTTATAAACTGCAAAAAATATGAGAAGAGGGTATGGAGAGACCTAGGAAACCAATGATTCCAAAGGTTGGAAGTGAAGGTGGAAAGTATTCTAGACTTGGGGTGTGGTAGATTTCAGGGGTACTACCATGCCCTAATATAAGCCATTCTACATCACCAAGGACAGAATTTTGAATGAGATGGAAACTAATTCTCATGCAATATTTTGTCTAACTCTAAAGTTATGATCATGTCCAATCAAGTTTCTCCTGTGACACATGATCAATTTCTTACTTCTATAAGGGAAGCTCTTCCTAGAATAAAGGAAATTTGACTTGATCTGCAAGTTTATCTAACCTACCAGACAAAAAAAAAAACAGCAGAAATATTTAATATAATATTCACCTAAAAGAAGGCATCAAGTAAAGGTAACTTGGAAAGAGAAGGTAATCTCAGACGTTTTATGCACCTATTTATTCATTCAGTCATAGAACCACCATTTATTAATGAGCACTTATGTTCTAGGCACTGTTTTACAAAGACAAAAATCAAAAAGTCGCTTCCTCGGGGACCCTGCACTACAAGAGAAAAACACATACCCAGATAAGCCAGTACAAAATACATACAAATTCAATCTGTTGGTTAACAAGCATTTATTAAGTACTAGTGTCAGGCAGTATGCTAAGTACTGGAATCTATAAAAAAGAACAGGGGTTGGCCCCTTGCACTCCCAAGAAGCTGATGTTCTGATGGGAACAATAGATAGAAAGTAATACTGGGAGAAATATTACTAACAACTGGAGGGAAGGGCCCCTTAGGGAGTGATCAGATTTACCTTTGAGTAAAAAGCAGCACTGATTTTAGAAAAGAAAGGAGGGCATAAACTGTCCAAGAAGTATTGCCAAAATAGTTAGCATAATAAGAAAGACCTTTCTCCCCTTTTGATCTCTTCATTTGTCAACTGAGTAAGGTAGCTGTAAAGAGAGGCAATGTGGTGCAAGGAAAAGAAAATTAGATTTGGGATCATAGGACCTGGATGGATGCAAATTCTGACTTAGCTGTTTATTCTCTGTATGACTTACAATAAGATGTTTCCTTTCTCTCTGTCCCATTTTTTTTACCTTAAGTGAAGAAGTTGACAAAGTCATCAATAAGATCCCTAAAAGTAATTAGGAGGAACTATTGAGTAACAAAATAAAAAAGATAACATCTTTTTAAATTTTTATTACTCAATATTTCCCCTAATTACTTTTAAAACTTTTTTTTGCATTTGCTTCTAAAATTTTTGAGTTTTAGATTCTCTTTCTTATCACCATTCCCTGCTTCCATTAAGAAATCACATGTGAAGTTAAAGCAACTAATATCCTTAAAAGTTAAAGCAGCTAGGTTGCATAATGGATAGAGTGCCAAGTCTGGAATCAGGAAGACATCTTCCTGAGTTCAAATCTGGCCCCAGGAATTTACTAACTGTGTAACCCGGGCAAGTCACTTAACTCTGTCTCAGTTCCCTTATCTATAACATGAGCTAGAGAAGGAAATGGCAAACAAGTCCAGGATCTTTGTCAAGGAAACCCAAAAAGACTCTGATACAATTGAAACAACTGAACAAAGATGATTCTTAAAAGTCACTAAACTATGAAAAACTCTTAACCACTGACCAACACCCCAAAGAGATCAAAGAAAGAGAAAAAGTACCCATGTGCACATAAAAACACATGCATAGTACCTCCTTTCTTGGTGGCAAAGAACTGGAAACTAAGGCTTTCCCATCAATTGGAGAACGGTTGAATAAATTGTGCTCTAGGTGTATCGTATTGTGCCATAAGAAATGATGCAAGATTCAGAAAAATCTGAGAAAACTTGTATAAACTAATATAAAGTGAGACTCAGGAGAACACTTTTTATAATGACAACATTGGAAAGACAGAATGCAAGCACAGTTAAGAACTGATTAATAAAATGATCAACTACAATTCCACAGGCTCAATACTGTAGCATAGTACCTGTTACCTGAGAGGGAGGGGATAGACTCAGGACACAGATTGACAGACATGTCGGAGGACAGGGCCAATGAGGGAATCTGTTTTGTTTGACTTTGCATATTTGTTCCAAGGTGATCTCCCCTGAGAGAAAGAAGGTGGAAGATAAAATGGATTTTCAGTTTCTTTAAACCAACTACTATGCACAAGGTACTCTGCTAGGTACTAGAAACATAAAGACAAAAAATAATTTCTGTTTTTAAGAAGTTTATACTCTCTACTGAAGCACTTTTTACCCACTGTAACTTCAGGATTGGTAAGAATCAATCCACAGAGCAGTAGTATGTCACTAAAACTTTTTCTTAATAAGGCTTCTTGAGTTCAGAGGGGCTTTGGTAAATTGAATTTTCTTACATGTGCTAAAGTTCCCAAATAAATCCACTTCTCAAAACCCAGTTACAAGAAGGTGATGGGCAGCCAAAGAAAGGTTCCCACTCCCCCTTGACCATGCGTCGTCTATCACAGAGTCAATTTCCAAAGGTTAGCATGAGCAAGATCTGAGTGCTGCAGCAAAGCTCAGTAGGAAAGCCTTCCAACCGGAGACACCTATTACTCTTAATAACTGCAGCCAATTTCAGTCATCTATTCCTATCACACTGGTAGAAACAAGGATTGATGAGTGAGCACCTCAGAAAAGCTCTTATCCATAAAGCGACAAGCTAGAATAGAAAAAAGAAGAAAAAACTCTTTTCAGAGGCATCAGTGTCTCAGAGATTCAGCCCTCCCCAACTTTTTTATTTGGAATTGGATCAGTGCCAGAGGGTTGAGCAAACCATATCTGAGCTCCCAATCATCCTACCCAAGCACCACTCCCTGCCCTCTATGACCTGCCCTCCACTGTCACTCATCTCTGACCAAGAACAGAATGCCTTCCCCAATCTCCATTTGGCAGCAAATAAAAAAAATTTGACTTTCACCCCATATCATTTTCATCTTTCATCTTAATTATCACCACGAAAAGTACAGAAATCATTAGCTTTACAATGATGAACGTCCCATTAGCATTTCCCATATAAATTTCATATTATGGAGGAGGTTGGAATGGATAATGCAAATTCCTAATGGTCTTTTTCCCCCCCGAGCTGAGGAATTGAGGTACTTAGCAAAATGAAATTAAATATGAGCCATTTTCAAACAAGTCAAGAACTTTAATTACTTGATAAGGGGGAGGGGAAGGAGGGAATCTAAAATTCTTTAAATGGTCATATTTTCAAATCATTTCTTGTTCCACTACATTGCCCAAGCTCTCCCTCTAGATAGCTAAACACTTGTCTTGTTGTGCTCAATAGGCTTTTAAACTATTGTGAAAATGGTTCAATGTGATTTTTTTCATTAGCCGTGCTATTTAGTAAGTTGGGAAATTATTCCAAGTAAACATTCTGTTTATGTTATGGCATTTTAATTGATTCCCAGCTACCATGGCACTTACCCTGGGTGCAGCAATCCAGCTGATGCCATCCCCATCACCAACAATGTTTCATGGGTTTTCTCAAAGGCACCAAAGTTTCCTAATTCACTGAGCTATGACATCTGATGTGTTCAAAGGAGGTAAACCAGAGAGAGGAGGGAGAGTCCCCTGTTTTAATTTAGATTACATCCATAGCTGCGTATAATTTGATAATGTTGAGGGACATCTATTAGTGAAGGTCTAAAGGTTAGTGGAGATGAGGATGTAATTTCAGGGAGGCTTTTTCACCTTATAAAGTCCCCTGTAGGCAATCACTTGAATTTAAACCACAGAAGAAATAGTAAAAAGAAGTTGGTATGTTTGCTGTAAAACAGCTCACATAGCTGGCTCCACATGCTATCCATCTCACGACGGAGAAGGATAAAGCCACGGTCATCTGCTCACTTGCAGAGCAGAAGACCTAGAACAAGTCTATAATAGAGAAATGGTATAGATGGTTCATATTAATCCCATAGTCAAAAGCATGGTTCCTAATGGAATCCCACCTTCTAGGTTAAATCTGGGGGAAAAAAATCTTAGAGATTATTTAGCTCAAGGCTTCTTAAATGAGGATCCATAATCTTTCTTAATGATCACTATTTCAATATAATTGGTTAACCTTTTGTAATCTTATTTATTTTATTTTATGCATTTAAAAACTTTATTCCAAAAAGGATCCAAAGGTTTTAACAGACCATCAAAGAAATCCATAACATGCACAAAAAAAAAAGGTTTAAGAACCCCTGTGCTCACTCAACGACCTACTGGACTTTGTGAGATCATGGACTGGAAGCCAAGATGAATCTTGGAAGCCACTGTGTCTAACTTCCATTCTCAAGTTTCACGGATGGACAATCTGGGAGACAAACAGGTTAAATGACTGGGCTATAATCATATAGCTACTAAGTGTCAGAGGTCAAAATTTGAACCTTACCTAAAATCTGCTTGTTCTGTAACTGATGCTAGGAGAAGATGTGTGACTTACCCAGCAGCACACAGATCTTCCTGGAAAGGACTAGAGCTCAGATTTCTTGACTTTCATTGCAAAGCTGTATCCCTTCTACCAACCTGCCTTTTCAAACTACCACTGGTTCTTCTGTAATAATCCAGCTCCCTTCTTAAAATAATGATGTCAACTCCTTCAATTCTGACTGTAAATGACAATAATACACACAGATATAAGATCACTTACTCTAAGAACTTTGTAAGCCTTAAGCACTACATAAATGCCAGCTATTATTATAATAGACACACCAATGAGTGTGTCAGTATTCCTTGATGTATATTTACATTTCAATTCTCTCAAAACCACACACATACACAAACTGGATTTTAGTGATGTCAAAACAATGTCTCGAGTCACCTACTCAAATCATATCACACTGATCAAGGAGTCTTGCCATCAAGTAACACTATCACCAGTCACATGGCTCTGCCACTTAGAAAAATAAATTAACCTTTCACACTTTTGCTTCCTCTGGTAAAGAGACAAGATAGAGGCTCTTTAAGCCTCCATTCCATGTTCTGAGCTTTCTTCTGATTTTGCATCATTGTCTATTCTACATTCTCGTTTCTCCCAACTGACTTTTTATGCTAAACTTCTAAGGTCCCTTCCTGCTCCAAATGTCTATGTTCTAAAATCTCTCTCAAGTTTGACATTCTATGCTCTATGTTATAAGGTTCCTTCCAGGCCTGGTAGGTCTCTTCAAGTTCTCAAAGTATATGTTTTGTTCTGATGCACTTCCAGGTGCATCATTCTACGTTTTGGGATCTAAGTGCCCTCCCCTTTTCGGACATTCTATGTCCCACAGCTCATCAGAATCCAACCAAAACAATATGATACATAAAGTTCCTCCAAAAGAGCCAATCCAGCCATGGAATACTCATGTACAACTATGTCCAACCAAGAGCAGCCAGTGGCAATTTGGAAGCAAATTATGAAAGCATTTTTGAAGCTCATTATTGTTGTGCAAGTATGGAGATAGTCTCTTCCACTCATAGCGAATGGATCATCATCCTCATGGGTCTTTAAAATCTGAATCCAAGAAAGAGCCAGCTTTTTGTTCCAAGGTCTCTCTGCTGTTCCTTCTAATGTGAATTTTCCCAGGAAGCTTTCCAAAGAGAGCCAACAATAACAACAACAACAGAAACAACAAAAGAACTCAAACGCTCACCTTGAACAAAGCACTTCACACCACCATGATCTCATTGGATCCTCCCAACAACCATGTCTCCTAGTTGTCTCCCAGCAACCTAATGAAATACATAGTTCAAGCATTAGTCTCATTCCTATTTCATAGATGAGCAAACTAATCCAGAGTTTTGTCCAGGGTTACATAGCTAATAAACAGATCTTAAGTACTCTGATTTTGCATGCAACATTCTTTCCACTATGCTCCTAGTTCTTTGAGGAAAGAAACCTTAGACTTACTATGTATCCCCTCCTCCCCTCAGCCTTGATGGAGGCAAGATCCTTGGTGATGCAACAGAGTAAAATGATAGGCAGAGGAAAATGGGCTGTTACATAGCATTTCAGGAAAATCTGCTCCCCAGTAGCTCTCAGTGAGCTGTGAGGGTGGGAAATTAACAGCAGAGAGATATAACAAGTGTGCAGTGAATTACACTCCATTCATTGTCCTATGGAGTTAGAGCCTATTCATTCCTACTCATTAAACACAATCAATATTCTATAATGGAACCATCAATTGCTATGTTCTTGACATAAACAACTACCACACTCAGTCCAAATTAAGAATCCAGCTTTGCCCCCAGACACAAGCTTGAGACTCCCTGACAAGTAGTACCGATGGAGAGTTAATTTGCTTAGGGAGATAGACACCAAAAATCAGCTCGGTTGTCGTTGATTATTTAACATAAAAGGCTGTTTGCCTTAGAAGCTGCAAAGGTACAAGCTAAAGATTGGGGTTCGAGTTCAGGGTCCTTGCATGTGAATCCCATCTCTGTCAATGTCCGATGGGGGGCCAGAAGACAGTTACTTTGGATAGCCATATTAGCCATTGTAAAATGAGGATCATGTGACTCGGACCCCTACCTAACAAGCTTGCAATCTGAAAATCAAGATGAGCTGGCAAACCTCCCTAATTAGTCTGTCTGGGCAGCTTCTCTCCTTACCAGAATCATTTGACCATCCTCTCCTTTCCAAAGGATAACTAAAATAATATTGTTGTTAAACAGCTTACCTATCAAGTTCCATTCATGATATTGCCTTCCAGCTAACTCACCACAGAATGGGCATTCAGTGATCCCATACTTCTTCCAAAGGCTTGTTTCTTAAATAATACTGGCCCACAATTATATGGCACTTCAAGTTAGCAAGTTGTTTTACATCTTTTACCTCGGTTGATCCTCAAAGTCACTCTGTGATATATACTGTTACCTTTACAGATGAAGAAACTGAGGCCCTGAAAGGTCACATAATCTGTCCCAAGTCACAAAAGTAGTATGTGTCTGAAATAGTATCTGATCCTCTGTCTTCCTGACTTCAAGTATAGTAACTCTATGGAATGCTGGACTTGTAGTTAGGGGGATCTGTGTTCAAATCCTGAATCAGGTATTTATTAACTCCACTATCCTAGGTGACTTACTTCATTTCTATTCACCTCAGTTTCCAAATCTGTAAAATGGGGTAATAATACTTAGTTCCTAGGTTTATTGTGAGGATCAAATGATATATTTATAGTATTCCATAAACCTTAAAGCACTCTACATATGCTAATTATTGTCACTTGAAAAGTCCTCTATTTATTAATCAATACATCTTTGGTGGATACCTATGATAGTCTCAGCACTATAAAAAGTTCTATGGGAGATATGAAGCATAGGCAGTAACATGCTGGTAAATGTTTAACCACTAGCTCTCTGGAGGTAGGGGAAGTATGAACAATACAATTTTAAGTTTATTATTCATTCTTAATATTTTCTCCATCATTTTCTTAAGTTTAGATTATCAACAAAATAATAAAGTAAGCCATGATTTGTAGCATTTGCTGATTTTCTAGGTATAAAAGCTCACACTGAAAATTTAACAATTGGTTCTCATAAGTATGTCCTATACCATTGGGTATAGGACACAATCCTTGACCCCAAAGAGCTTACAATGTAGTTTAAGACAAGGCATATAATAATTCTTTTTATGTAGCATTTAAGAGTTTCCAAAGTCTGTATAATAATCCTTTAAGGTTGGTGCTGGGTGATACAAATGGAGAGAGCAGTGGACTTGGAATGAGGAAAACTCATCCTCAGGAGTTCAAATCTAGCTTCAGACACTAGTCACTTACTAGTGACCCTGAGCAAATTATTTATCCCTGTTTGCCTCAGTTTCCTCAAGTACACAATGAACTGGAGAAAGACATGACAAACCACTCCAGTATCTTTGCCAAGAAATCCTCCAAATGGGATCATGAAGATTCGGACATGACTGAAATGACTGAACAACAAAGGCTGGTGGGGAGGTATTATTATTTCTATTTGACACTGAGTCATTTGCCCCACCCAAAGCCATAGGTCATAGTTAGTGGGGAAACAGGAGCCACATAAAATCCGGATTATTTTAATGTTCATTCTCCTGTACTCTTCAGCTTAGAAGCTGGCACATGATAAATGAAAGTACAAAAACAGGGTGTGATATATTCTCAATGCATGGCCTGGAGGTTAAGTGCTTTTGGAATTCAAAAGGAAAAGAGATCTTTTGGGACTAGAGTTGTAAAGAAAGAAAGGAAAAGGAAAAGTAGGGGAGGTGGGATCTGAGTTGAGTCCAAAAAAATGAATAGATTTAGATAGGAGAAAAATGCTTTGATTTTTTTTGCTCACCCAAAGAGGAATAATAGTGGAAGGTAAGATTTCTATTGCAAAAAAAATGTCCCAGATAATATATTTATGTACCATACCTGACTGAAGTAAAGAGAGGATTCATGCAATGAAGCAGTGGAAAATGATAAATGCAGAAATATATATGGTAGCCAGACTGTGGGAAGCTTGGAATAATAGCTGACACTCATGTAGTGCTTTAGGAGGAGACAGCTAATCAAGAAGGATCATCTTGAATTCATATCTGGCCTCAGACACTTATTAGCTGTATGACCCTGGGCAAGTCATTTAACCCTGTTTGCCAGAGTTTTCTCATATGTCAAACAAGTTGGAAAAGGAAGAGGCAAACCACTCCAGTATCTTAGCCAAGAAAACCCCAAATGAGGTCATGAAGAGTCAGATAGGACTAAACATGATTGAACAACTTCCTATCTCCAAACCCAGTATACCACTCATTGTTCCACAAAAGACAAGTTCAAATCTCCTCTTACTAGCTGTGTGACCCTAGGCAAGTCCCTTAAACTCTTTTTGCCTTAATCCACTGAAAAAGGAAATGGTGAACTACTCCAGTATCTTTACTAAGAAAACACCATGGACACTATTGGTGTCAGTCCATGGGGTCAAAAAGAATCAGACATGACTGAAAAACAACAATAACAATTTTGCCTCTGTTTCTATAATTGTAAAATGGCCCTAATAGCAGCACTCAACTCCCAAGGTTATTAAAACCATAAAATGAGATCATTATTATTATAAAGCACTTCACAAATCTTAAAGTTCCATATAAATGTTAACTATTATTATAATAATACTTATTATCTTCACATATATTCATTCATTCAAGTTTCAAATCAAAACTGAGGTAGGCAGGATAGGTAACAAAGGGGAGGAGAAATAATAATAATACCTCTCTTGCCTACCTCACAGTTTTGATTCAAAACTTGGATATATGAAAGAATGAATGAAAGGCAAATTAATTTACTACCTCTGTGATTCAGACAAGTCACTTGATGTGTTCATTTTCTTTTGCATGAAATGAAGGTTTTAGATTAAATTGCTTTTGAGGAAGTTTCTGGGTCTAAATCCATGATTCTATGGTTTGCCCAAAGTCAATCACTAGTGAGAACAGAACAGGCCTTGAACCTACATCTCTCCTGATTTAGTTCTTTATGATTTTCATTATGGCACATAGGCTGTCTCACAGAATGCTAAAAAGAGGCAGCAATAACCCTAAAGTCCAGATAATCCAAGAATCATTTCTGCTGATTCTAAGATATCAGATTCAAACATGCTCAGGACTCACTTTCTCTACATCATTTTCCAATGTCTTCTGGCTCATCTCAACCATAGGCTATCAGGAGCTTCCTTCAAGTGGGGTGCTTTCCACAGCTCTAGGTAAACCAGAGAACAAATGACTCATCAACAGTTAGCCTTGATTATGTGACTTTGTATTTTTCCAGTATTTACTTACAGAAAAGTACATTGATTTCCCACTCCAACAGTAGAATATAAACTTCTCATGAGCAAGGATTATTTGCTGGTTTTGTCTCTATAGTCCCAGCCAAGGAAACAGAGTTTAAAATACAGAAGATACTTAATAAATGCTTCTTGGGTAAACAAACAATTTTAGACTTATTGTTCCATTGTTTCAATTATGTCCAGTTCTTTGTAAACCCAGTTGGAAAAAGCCCAGTTTTTTTTGGCAAAGATACTGGAGTGGAAATGGAATGCCATTTCCTTCTCCAGCTC
This sequence comes from Myrmecobius fasciatus, assembly GCA_023553655.1. Lineage (NCBI taxonomy): Eukaryota > Metazoa > Chordata > Mammalia > Dasyuromorphia > Myrmecobiidae > Myrmecobius > Myrmecobius fasciatus. The sequence goes on along the minus strand of JAJPUD010000118.1, from coordinate 147,464 downwards.
ATTTTTTTTCTTTTTGCTGAAGCAATTGGGGTTTAAATGACTTGCCCAGAGTCACACAGCTAGGAAGTGTTAAGTGTCTGAGACCAGGTTTGAACTCAGGTCCTTCTGACTTCAGGGCTGGTGCTCTATCTACTGAACCACCTAGCTGCCTCCAGCTCATTTTATAGATGAATAAACTGAAGTAAGCAGAGTTAAAGAGCTTGCCCAGGGTCACAAAAGAGGTCAAGTTGAAACTCAGGGGTTCCTGACTCAGACCCAGTGTTCTATTCACTTAATCATTCATCTGTCCTATCTTAGCTTGGCAGCCTTAATATAAAGCTTGTAGCAAAGCTGAAAAAGCTTAAGATTTAGAAATATGGGACTTGGTTTTACATCTTGGCTCTCCTAATTACTAGCTAAATTACCTTGGGTAAATCACATCAACTTCCTGGGAGTTTATTTTCTCACCTTTAAAATAAAGGCACTAGACCATTCGATCTCTAGGACCCTTCCAGACTAAAAATGATGATCCCAGAGAAGCCCCTTTCATCTTCCATTTTATATCAAGACACTTTATGTCAAGGTTGATTCACCTACAGAATGCTACTGAAAGGTGCCCTTAGCAGTTACCATGCCCAGCTATGAAACAACCATTGTCAACTCAAGAAAGTCAACATGCACTGGAAGCTTTGAAACTGGGCAGAGTTGATTCAAGTCTTTGCTGTGACATCCTCTCCAGCTCATTTTATAGATCTCTATAGGCAGTTCTTTGGGACTTTAAGTAGAAAAAAAAAAGATGCTGTTCTGAAGTGGGAAAGGGAATTTCCTCTCCTGGGAGTTCCCTATAACAGTAACATCGAACCTCCATTTTTATGGTGGCGAATCAAAGCAAGAAGCTTTATGGACAATAAATTTGGATGATTTTTGTCTTTAAAAGCCCGAAGTTCCACAGGGGAGTACCAACACTTTTCTGCCTACACAGATAAATAACCTGAAAACTTGCAGCTTCCTGCTGGTCTTGCAGAAGCAAAGTGACAAGAGAGAATCATCAAGCAAAGCCTGTTAATGGCTCCTTCAAGCTCAACTCATTAAGATGCCCTAATGGTGATTGGCAAGCTTTCCTGTACAGAAAGGCAGCCAGGTGAGCAAGGGCCCCCTGGGGCACCTGACATGCTACTGATTGACAAGGAAAAGGGCAGCATCTGTAACAGCCTTGATGAGAAAGTGAACCCTTCGCTCTAGACATGAAGCAAAGGAAGCAAACATGAAGTCCAAGAGATAAATGGAGCTCTAGGTATTGGACCAGCCACAGGTTTTCGGCAAAGTGAAGCACATTTAGACTTCCTAATCCTTAACACACCAAGACTGCTGGAGGGGAATGAAAATATACAGGCCTGGGGATCAGAGAACTTGGATCTTGGGCCTGGTTTTTCTGTGCAAGTGCACAGTGAAGAGCTGGATGAGACTCAGGAGATCATCTCTTAATTTTGCAGATAAGAAAACTGAGCTCAAGAGAGATGAAATACCATCAGTGGAGAATGTATCCACCTTGGAAGTTCCCCAAACTGAAAAATTCACAGATTCTTCCTCAGGTCAAATTCACAGGTGAGAAAATAAAGGCCCAGAAAGGTGCTATATACAGAGGGAATTCCTCAAGCTGAAAAAAAGATCCTTCCATAGTCCAACTTTTTAATTTTACAGATGAGTAAACTGAGGTCAAGAAAACCTAAATGCCAATGATAGAGGGATTTGATAGAGGGATAGAGGGATTTTCCACCTGATGATGTCCTGGGTTACTAGGTAGGGTTGGCAGAGAGTGCCTGAAGCACTGAGAAGATTATAATATTCCCTGAGGCAAGGAAGGAAGGGCACTGATGGGGATCACCTCAACCTAAAGATCCCAACCTTGTGAAGGTCTTAGATAACCCCACCTCACTGTTAAGCCAAGTTATGTCAAATCTCTGAGGTTAAATTTCCCCTATAAATCTGTCCATGGTCCACGCCATCTTTGCTGAATCCCTTTTGAGTTAGTCATGGCATTATGCTCATAGTGTCTTTCTCCTCATCCCTCCCCTATCTCTCATGGTGTCTTTCCTTTCATCCCCTCCACCATGTCTTATAGTGTCTTTCTTCTTTTTATAACTAATTAGCTCTTTTTGGCTGCTAAACTCCTCTATGGATTTAATCTGTCAATTAATGGCATAGTCCCACCTCCTGATATATTCCCTTTCTCTTGGAGTTCCACTAAGGAACTTGTCTTTTCCATTGTTAATTGTTATATGCTCTCTCAAATAAATTTCCTATTTACCATTCCTAGTGTCTAGTGTATCTCTCTATTTTGGCTGTAACCTCCTTTCCTAAATAAATGATCTTTTTGGCAAACAGAAGAGCCATTGTGAATTCATCACATGACTGAACCCCAACATTTGGTACTGAACCTCAATCACATCACTTCCATGATTCAATCATTTAATTTTTCAGACATGGAAACTGAGCAAATTCTACATTTAGTATAGCACAATTTCACCTTCAACCAATCGCCTTTATTAACAACAGATGACATATTGGGGCTATGGATTATCTGTGGTTAATATTAATTAATCATGCCTAGAATTATTACCGCCCCTCCCCCTCAATTCCACCATGCTACCTTGTCTTTGCTTATTAATATTCTATCTTTCAAGACCGAAATCAAATGCCACCTCCTCCATGAAGCCTTCATTAATCTCCACTCTTCCACTTCAAAGATGGATTTTATTACTCCCTTACCTGATTTCACATCACTTTATATAAAGCACATTTTAACTTATATTCTATTGTTTCTGTATAATTCATCTCTTCCTCTAGATAGTAAGCTCCCTCTAGGTCCTAAATGATGAGATTGGGTAGCAATTCTTAGTCCAAAATAAATGTGACAAATTCTCAATGGTCGTTCTCTTTGGCAAAAGGTAGGTTTAATATTTAACATGTATTGGACTACCTGCCATCCAGGGGAGGAGGTGGGAGGAAGGAGGAAAAATTTGGAACAAAAGGTTTTGCAAGAGTCAATGTTGAAAAATTACCCATGCATATGTTTTGTAAATTAAAAGTTTTAATGAAATAGAATAAAATATAAAAAGGCAGATTTATTTAGGGGAAGAAGTGACAGACCAAAATAAGTGGTAAAATAGGCACCAGGAGTGGCAAATATGAAGTAAAGTTGAGAGAGCATATCATTAGCAAGGAAAAAGACAAGTTCCCCAGGAGGATTCACAATTAACCAGGAGAAAGAGAATACTCCATAAACTGGGAGTAAGCCATTGACTGGAAGATCTCATAGAGGAGTTTAGCAGATGAGTAGAATAAGGAGAAAGACACCATTAAGTGATTTAGTCCTTACAGTGGGTTGACTAAATTTAGCAAAGATCATCATAAGCAGATCTTTTATAGGGGAAATACAATCTTGGGGTTTCTCAGGAAAACCAGGGAAGTAAAGGCAGGAACCAGGGAAATAAAGGCAGGGACCCAGAGGGAGGATCAAAGAGCCAGATGAAATACACTTGACAGACCAGATCCCAGACCTGTCTAAAGATATGCTAACCAATATCTCAAAGGTTGTTTAAAGATGCACATAGGCTTGAGGGATAGACAAAAGATTTCCATGTTCACAATCTCTCTATACCAACTGGAGAGTCTGGGAATTGGTTATACCTGATAATAGCCATTTGGGCTTCTTCCTGATAGGTAAAGAGATTAAGTCCACATCACTAAACATAGCCTTTTTTCTTTTATATTTCCCCCAGTGTTTGGTGTGGTACTTTAAAAGTATTTCTTTAATGAATGAATAAATATTGTGCTGACTTACCTAGGACATCCAGAATATTTCTACACTATTTCCCTTCTCTACTAATTAAAGTACACTCAGGAAAAGTTCATTAAGAAGATAAATCTGCTACTATACCTAAAAATAATTCAAACAATTCCAGATGGAAGTGATTTTTCCATTTTCTTGAATTATCCATTCCAATCATCTCTTCCATTAATGTTGTGAGGGGAGAATGAAAACCTTGGATTTTGGTTCAAACCCTAGGTCCCCCAAATTACCAGCTGTATGATCAAAGGCAATTCATTTCTTTTCTCAGCCTCAGGGCCCTCATTCCTAAAATAAGATAGTTTATGTATTATCTATCTCATCATCTGATTGTCAGGAAAGTATTTTGCAGACTTTAAAATACTATAGAATTATTATGTATAACCAACAGGAAAGTATTTTGCAAACTTTAAAATACTATAGAATTATTATATATAACCAACATCATCATAGAGGTAGCCTGTTGTATTAGATAGTATTCTGGTTGGCTTCCAATCCAGTCTTAGGTAGATAGTAACTATATGATTCCGGGTAAGTGTCTTAAGCTCTCTGGGTTGGTTCCTCATTGGTAAAATGAGCTGGGTAGACTCAGTGACCTCTAAAATCCCTTCCAGCTCAGAATCTATGATCCTATGATCTCCAAGCAAAATGGAATGAAAAGCTTTCAAAAACCTTGTGAAAACATCAAAGTCTAGTTAGCCTATCACCAAGCATTGACCTTCTAAGGACCAGGGACTCTGGTAGGAGTTGAGGGAACTGAGCAAAGTGAAACAATCTTCCCCTCAAGAGACTTCCATTCTATTGGATACTCCCTTCTATTTCCTTGAATCCATAGAATACAACTCATTTTTTTTTGTTCAATTAGCCAAAAGCATTTGTTTTATTCTCCTACCTAAGAATCCATCAAAAATTAAACATAAAAATAATAAGAGTAAGATAGCAACCTGCCCCTAAACCATTTTTATATAAACTCCATAGAAATAAGAAGAAAAGAACAAGATAACAATAATAATAAAATCCAAAGTACACAGTGTTTGTTCCAAAAGAAAAGGATAGCCCTTTGGTGTGAGGCACGGGGCCCGGTAGATATAATGTTGAGTGTTTCATAAATTTCTATTACTATGATTACACAAAAATCGATAACGCAACAGGGTACTCTGGACTATAATAATGCCTTCTATCTGTCATTCGAGCTCTGAGGAGTGACTTAGCAACTAGAAACATAAGTAGAGAGAATGTTTGTTTTTTTGATGTTTAGCTAAATTTATTGCTGTTTCAAAGGCTTGGCAGCAAGAGGGAGGAAGAATCTAAAATCAGAAATAAGAAGGCACAAACCATTTTAAGGTTTCCTGTCATTATCTTGGCTGCCACAGATTTAGTTTGAACCTGCCACTCATGGCTAAAGGACCCCCAAAGCCAAACCTTCTTAGATTGCAGTATCCAAGCCACAGGGCCATGGAGATTTCTTTCCGTAACCTGGCCAGGCTGAATGAGAATTTTCTTCTCTAGCTCTTGACCAGGCAAACACCCCAGAGTAAGGGAGGGATAGGAACTCTGTGTCACTCTCTTAAAAAAGAAAACCTTCAAGTTTGCACATTGTAAGACAAAGAATATTTTCATTTATGGAGTAGAAAAGCAACCACAGGATAGAGGGTCAAATAACCTGAGATCAAATGTTTGTTATTTCCTAATAAAGGGATGATTAGACCAGGAGTCAGAAAGACCTGGGTTCAAGTCTTGACTTAGATACTTACTAGCTGTGTAATTCTAGACAAGTCACAACCTTTAGGAGCCTCAGTGTCCTCCTCTGTAAAATGAGAGGTCTCTAAGGTGCCTTCCAGCTCTAGAATCTAAAATGCTATAAAAGGGCCCCTGAGAGCGATGGGGGAAAGCATCCCAGATATTCCAATTCCTCTAGACTTTATTTCTCTTGGCTCCAAAGTAGAAATCCATCAGGTGAGGCCCCGGGAGTCCAAATCGATTTCAACAGGAAGAAGGCACTAATAAGCCAAAAATCGAGCAGACTCATTAATGGCCTGGCAGTTACCCCTTCAAAAGGAAATGTCGCCCTGAGAGCATTTGCAGATTCTGATCCATTACCTACAGCATTGGACTGGCAGCTTTGGCAGCCGAGCCAGAAAGCATTGGTAGTGAATTTGATCCTTCGCCTCGTAGGCCTGTCTAAGGCCATTGAGCGACTTTCAGTAATAGAGGTCATTCCACAGACCGGCCCACTGAAGACTCAGGGGAAGGGTTTTGTTATAGCCCCCGACCCAAACAGCAAGATAAATATATCTCAAGGTTTTCCATATTGATCATAGCCTGCAGCTAACACATCTCTTTCTCTCTGCCCCCCAAATGTCTACAGGAATAGAATCTGAGAAGTAAACAATTGTTTTAAAACTGAAGACTTATGAGCACAGGAGAAGGAATTTCAAATAAAATATAGCTGGATCAACCAGTACCAAAACCACCCACGGAGCCAGCACTCAACACAGTGCCTAGCACATAGTAGGCACTGAATAAATGTTTGTTCCATTCCATGAGGAAACTGAGATCAAGAGAGATTTTGTAACTTGCTCAGGCTCAGATTCAATCAACTAGTTGATGGGATCTAAACTCAAGATCATTCAACCAATCAATAAACATTTATTTTAAGTGCTTACTATTACCAGGCTGTTTTTGTTGTTATTGTCACATCCCACAGTTGGTGTACAGTGGAAAGAACTTGGGGTCTAGAGTTAGGGAAACTCTTGAGTTGAGTCTTGAGTTGAAATCTGGCCTTAGACACTTACTAGCTGGATGACACTGGGCAAGTCACTTAATCTGTTTGCCTCAGTTTCCTCATCTGTGAAATGAGCTAAAAAATAAAATAGCAAACCACTCCAAGTATCTCTGCCAAGAAAATCCCAAATGGCATCACAAAGAGTCAGACAGGACTGAAACAAATTACCAGGTACTAGGCTAAGTACTGGAGATACAAAAAGAGGTAAAAGATGATCCCTGCAACAGCCTAATAGAGGAAATGACGTGCTTACAAATATATAACAGCAAGGTATATACAGGATAAATAGGAAATAATTAACAGAAGATTGGCATTAGAATTAAGAGGGGTTGGGGAAGGCTTCCAATAAAAGGTGGATTTTGGTGGGGATATAAAGGAAACCAGGGAAGCAAGCAAGAAGAAAGGATATGAAATGTGGACCACACAACACATCATTTCCATGATCTCTATCAATGTTTGCTTGCATTGGGTTTCCTTTCTCAGATTTTTTTTTTTGTTCATGTAGATACGATTGTTCTTGCACAGCAAGATAAGTATGGAAATATGTATACATATATTCGACTTGTCAAGTATTTCAATATAATTAACATGTAGTGGACTTCCTGCCATCTAGGGGAAGGGAGGGGACTAGGAGGAAAATTTGTAATGGAAAGCTTTGTAAGGATCATTGTTGAGGAACTACCCATACATATGTTATGCAAATAAAAAGCTTTAATTTAAAAAAAAAAAAAAAAGGAAGAAAGAAGGGCAAAGGAGATGGAGCTTATGGACCAGGCCGGAGGTAAGGTGTAAGGAGAGTGGGAAGATAGGACAAGGCTAGGATATGAAGGGCTTTGAATGTCAAAGAGAGGATTTTATATTTGACCCTGGAGGCAACAGGGAGTAGCTCGAGTTTGTTGAGTTGGGGAGTAACATAAACAAGCCCGTACTTTCAGAAATTCACTGTAGCTACTAAATAGAGCAGACCATTGATTCCAAATCAACCACTATCACCACACACACACACCCTTTTTTTTTTTTTTTTTACTATATTTAATCAGTAGAAAGAGCAAAATTTCTCTGACTAAACTGATTGCACAGTTTCAAATGCAAATCAGCAAATCCTGAAAGACTTAAATGAACTGATGCTCAGGGAAGTGAGCAGAACCAGGAGAACATTGTATACAGTAACAGTAACATTGTACAAGGATCAACTATGATAGACTCAGCTCTTCTCAGCAATACAATGATCCAAGATGATTCCAAAGGACTCATGATGAAAAATACCATCTATATCCAGAGAAGCAACTAAATGCAGATTGAAGCATACTATTTTCACTTTTTTCCTCTTTCTCAGGTTTTTTTCTCTTTTGTTTTGATTCTTCTTTCTCAAGTGACTAATGTGAAAGTATCTTTAATATAATTATACATCTATAACTTGAATCAGATTGCTTGCCATGTTGGGGAGGAAAGAATGAAAGGAGGAAGAAAAAAATGAAAATCAAAACCTTATAAAAGTCAATTTTGAAAAATATATTTATATGTAATTGGAAAAAATAATAATACTATTTGTTGAGGAGACAAAGAAAATTTCAAATGCAGATTAGCATATTCACTATAATTTAAAGTCCTATCAAGGTATCTAAGGTTACCAAGGTGATGACTGTCTTGCCCAGGGTCACATAGCCAGTATATGGGTCCCAGAGATGGGACTAGAACACAGTTCCTCCTTTCTCCAATGATGGCTCTGTCTGTATCCCAAGTTACACAGCTTCAGATAGTTTCAGACTTCTGGCTTCAGAGTTCTAATCCACATCAAAATCATACCTTTAAAGAAAGGATTCAAGCTAAATATCGGAACCAGGTTGATATCATGTATAAGCCAAATCGTTGAATCCCTTCCTCCAAAGGAAGTAATTTCACAGATCGCATCATCTGCTGCCAAATCTACTGGTTCAAATCTGGAATCTTGTTGACTTTCTTTCCTTGTGCTTTGACCACTACAGAGATCGGCACTTTAAGGTATCATCTGTCATTTATTATTATTTTTGTTCCTGTTTGTCCTTTATTGTCAAAGAGAACCATAATATCAGGGAGGTGGTGCCATGACATGCAAATACAATGAATTTAAGTGAAGGAAAGTTGTGCAAAGTCAACAGTCTCACTTTCCCCTCCAGAGCCAGCTGGGTCTAGTAGCCAGATACAAATCAGGATGACTGGAGATTTTTAATACATTAGTGTGAACAAAGGACCAAAAGAGCAATTTTAATACAGGCTGGAAAAGAGAAGAAATTTTTAAGACTTCTTAAGGGGATCACATGGAGAGGAGAAGGGGATGCCCTAAGGCTCAGACAAAGAAGGGAGGAATTCCCATGGAGGAGCTTTGCACCATACCTATAAGAGTCCATACCTAATTTGAGTAAAACAATTAAATCACCCCACTCCAAGTGAGTGATAAGTTGTTTATGCCCCAATGCATTTAACAAGAAAGGATAAATCTCAATTATTGACTAAGTGGGAACAAGGTCTCCCTAGGTGTGACAGGAAATTTGTTTGGCTTGGCTGAGTCATACTCTGTCAGTCTGGATAAGGCCTTTGTTGAACCTAAGAGATTCTGATTTCTGCAGCAGAGAAGAGAGAGCAGACTATCTAAATCCCTGAGAAGGAATTGATGGGGAGAGAAATTAGAGGTTTAGCCTTGGACCTCAGCCTGGTCTTCTCCCCAGCCCTCCTTGACTGGAGGAACCTTGTGAACATCAAAGGGTCCAAAAACTCTGGATGTGTTTCCTTTGGTATCCCCAGAACAGTTGGCAGCAGTGTCTGCATCAGGAGACACAGAGACACTAGGCAAGATAAGGAAAACAGACTCCAGGCTCTACAGCCCAATGGGGAAGCTTCACCAAACTCACGGGAACTTCAGCCAAAGCATATTCCCAAACTGTGAATTATTGTACTCTCTAAGCTCATTTC